>BSBM01000469.1:21225000-21470000 GCA_027924585.1 Larix kaempferi
GATAGAGTTGTCCTCCCAAAGGGACAATGACACTGCGAGGTCGTGATTCATATATAGCATGACGCTTCCACATATATGGCTGTCCTAAAAGAACATCACATACTTCAAGTGGGGCCACATCACACAATACCTCATCTTTGAAGGGCTTGATGCCATATGGTAGGCAACATTGGCGACTGACACAGATCCCTCGTCCTTGTCTTAGCCATCCAATGGTGTATGGTTGTGGGTGTGGTTTTATTGGTAGCTCCAATCTCTTGATGACTTCTGCTGAGATCAGGTTATTTTGGCTGCCGCTGTCCACAACAAAGTGTAGGGGAATTCCCTGCACCCACATTTGTGAGTGAAAAAGGCGCTCCTCTGCCTCCGACTCTTCAGGTTCCTCTAGTTGAATTTGCGTGGTGGCAACAACGGCACTAGGTTCTGCATCAATGATCTGCTTCCCTTTTTCCGCGGCTGTGAAATTAGGTTCTGTGTCAGAATCGGAAATGGGATCTGATTCTGAAGATTTGATCTCAGCCACCAATGACTATTTTGAGCGACATTCATCAGTGTTGTGTCAGGGGCTTTTGTGGAACTCGCACCACTTCCCGGTGTCCTTCTTTGTCTTTTCGTTACCCTTCTTCCCTTGTAGTTGGGACTGGTTGTCCTTTCCCTATCCCGTGTTCTGCGAGCCAGAGTTTCCCTTGCCCTGCTTCTGCGCAGGTCCGAAGTCACGCTTGTTCTTTTGCTGAAATTTCTGCTCAATTTTGACAACATATCGATAGGCGGATCCGAGTGAAGAGATTTCCATGAAATCCATCTCTGTTCATATGTATCGGTGTAGGCCACTGCGATATTTCAGTACTAGGTGCCGTTAAGAGTCCTTGATACCTAGCTTTGTGCGCAAGGTATGAAATTTGTTGGTGTACTCCGACACCGTTTGGTCCCTCTCTTGATGCAGAATGGTCCATTTTGTGTACTGGTTATCAGAGTTTCCCACAGGGTAATATTGTTCCTTAACAACATCTATAAAAGAGGCCCAAGTGGGATTGGCATCAAACAATCCAGACTCGTCTGATGAATTTTGCTCACAATAAGTTTCCCACCAATTTTTGACATGGGGGACAGCCTTGAGGAGCGCAAAGACGATCTTTTCCCTGTCGGAAAAATTGTGGACAGAGAAATACCCTTCTAGTAGATTCAACCATTTATCTATGGCATCGACATCGATCTAGCCTTCAAATAAAGGGATATCAAAGTTAACTTGTACCTTGAAGGGAGTCACATCTCCGAAACGACTGCTTGTCGAAGGTGTATTTGTTGTCGTCGGCATGCATCGAAGGATCTGGGCGAAATTATCCATCATCTCGTTCCTCTGTCGCGCGAGGGATTCCTTGAGCAACAACTTGATAGGATCTCCTGCTCCGTCATCTCTCTTTCTCCCGCCATGGGAGGCCGTTTGGGGCAGCGAGAGTGGTCTTCCCCAAGTGAAACTAGTTCGAGACCCAACTCTCTGTATCCTGACCTCGTCGGGGACATGCATCGAGAAACAATCAAAGAGCAGACTGCTCTGATACCATTGATCCGGATTTATGTGGGAACGAAATAAGATAGCATATACAAAATCATATACAGAGATATATTGCAAAGAACACAACGATACCGTAAACACATATTCTATTAAATAGCGGAAATAGAACAGACTGTAAAATACAACAGCTAGAATGATGGTAGCTATCTCTGAGAAGAGATGTGGCTGCTGTGCTAATTCGTGCCAAGATGATTACAATGAGGCTCTGAAGGTTTTTTTACAATACCCAAAATCCAAAACCCTAACCCCAAAAGATGAAAAGCCAACAGTTTTGTGGACCCTGTTTTGGGTAGTTTGGTGTATCAACTTCCCGGGGGCGTAACTTTGGCATACGATCTCCGTTTGGGGTGTATGATAGCTCGTTGGAAAGATCTATCCGAGAACTACAACTGTTGGGACAAATTTCAAATTTCATTGGTCTGGTGGACCCCAAAAAACGTCGTTTAGGGCCTCAAAACGGCTCCCGAAGTTCAGGACCTGAAAAACTGCTAAAAGTAGTAAATTACAAAAATTGCTAGAAAACTGTTTTGAGCCAGTTGGAAAAGGTGGGTCGCCACCGATATCCACCTGGATCAAAACTCTCCAACAATAGCATAAATTGGTTTAGATCCACTTTTCTCTCCAAGTAAAACAATAAAATAAAATACTAGCTCGTAACCAACTCATGTTGTGAAGTCAACAATGAATAAATTATTATGGTGGTTATGTCATGTGTCTCCTCAAGGTGGGCATCTCCTTCAATGGAATGAAACAAGAAATATGCTCCTCAAAAGGCACATGTGGCTCCATCAAGGTGGACATATTAATAATGAGGGTTCGAACCAAGTATAACCACCTCAAGATGGCATGTGTGGCCTCTCTAAGAGAAATGTCCCTTCAAACAAATATGCATGCAATGTGGCTTCCAAAGTGAAACGTCCCCTCAATTATGCATAAAAAGGCATGCAATGAAACCCCAATGGAGAGGATGCCTTCCTTCTTTGACTTCTTCAATTGTCATATCTTTAAAACATGTGTAATAAAACCCTGCATCTATGGGTTGGCCCACTAAAGAAGAAGATAAGTGATGTCCACATGCCAACCATAGTCCTTGAAGCTAGGACATTACCTCCAATTGGCTCAATATCCAACGTACCAACTCATCAAAGAATGTGCAAAGGGTAGATCCATGGAATGAGGATCCCACCAATTCAGACAAAAGCATTAATCCAAGTGCAAGGTCATCACAAAAGTCAACTAACTCCATGAGGAAGGGGGCAGCCCCATCCTACGAGCAATATGATATAACCATGCATCAACATGCATGCCAAGAGAAGGGGCGCTCCACTAGAAATGATAGCCAACCATGCCATAATCTTCTTCCATGTGTGAAAATCATCCAATGATCTAGGGTGTTCTAGCATAAGCCTACATGTGGTCAAATAGAGTCAAACCAAGGAAAAATAACCCCAAAATCATAGTTATCAAGTGTGCAAAAGGCTAGTGCTCCATCAAGCAGTGTCAACTGTCAAGCATGGCATGATGAGAGGGTATATGTGTGAAATGTGCCCATATCTCCTAGAGCATTCTAGCTAGAAGACCTCATACCCACTTAAGTACAATAATTTTGTTGAAACTATACAAGGCTCCTTTCAAGTGAGTAAAGTCCTTGAACTAGCTAAATTGCAATAACTGATGGTGCATTGCTGTCCCTTAAAAGCAACTCTCCACTGCACATCTGTCATACAAGATACTGAAAGAAATTTCTTCAAATCAAGAACATCATCTGAAGGCATCTGAAATAGAGTCAACTCCTCTCACATGATAAGTAGCATCATCACAAAGATCCACACTCATACCTCCCTCTTGCTTGTGAATCTCACTGAATAAAGACCTATCATATGTCATATGTCTTGAAGCTCCACTGCCCACATATCATCCAACACTAGACACAATGTTAGAGGTTAAACAAGAGTCATGGAGAAGATGGTCCCGAATTGAGAGTGATCCTCCTCTACATCTGCTGTAGTCCCAGCTGCAACTTGTTTCATACCCTTTCCCTTCTTCTTCAATGGACACTTGCTGTCATAATGTCCTATCTCGTGACATCATAAACACATCACCTAACTCAAGTCCTTTGCTATATGAGTGATCTAAAAGATCTACGATTTGTACCTATTATCTGACAATTTTTCTAGCCAAAATCCAGCGGAAATTGTTGAAATTGCAGTTTTAGATTGTTAGAATTGCATAATCGGGGTGCTCCATGGGTAATCGAGGTCGCTGAATCCATTTCTGCAATCAAGACTGCAATTTGAACAATGAAAATCGTGATTTCAGCAAAAATTGTGTCGTCGGTTTTCGACAAAAATCACCGGAAAGGTGCAAATTGTCTACTGTTTAACTTACTCTCTTTCCTCTATCTGTACCTTCTTTTTGTAGCCTTTCTTGCTACCCTTTGTCTTCTCGACAAGACCAATAACATCTATTGATTTTTGTTCTTTTGAATAAAACTGCAATATGATTTCTTTTTACACAAGATCAACCCAAAGCTTTGGAAACTTTGGCAAAGTATCTCAAGCACAAACGCCTTGAACAAAAGGCATCCAAGAAGGAGCAAGTCCTTTTAAGGTAATGGCATCTCATGATCATCCATTGCTCTTCTAATGGCAGTCAACCGATCTTTCAACTCAGTGATTTTGGTCAAACAGCTGACCATAATATCCGTCCTACTCATATAAACGGTTGAAAGCTAGTTTCACAAGAGCATCTATCAAGAAGCACAAGAATTTTGAAACAACTCAACTAAAGCTTCAAAGTTTCAAACATTTTCTTAATTGTATTCTAAGATTCAATGTGTGAGATGAAATAATCCTTCATAGAATCAAGAATGGTTCTCTTCACTTTGGCTTCCTTCTTCAGATTAGTGGCTAGTTGTGCTGGATTGGAACGTTTTAGATTATCTTTCGCAACATTCTCTCAAAGATCGGCTTCCTCCATAAGTAATTGAAGCATGAGCTACCATGGAACAAAATTGAAAGCCCCTTTCGACCTATCACATTGTCTAAGACCAAGAGTCATCCTACACATCTTGAACAACAAGTCCTCAAGTGCAATGATCAACAATATATGAAGCAGACAAAAACTTATAGTCCAAGTGCTTCTCCTAAGCACCCTAGGGTATTACACCCGACAACCTCAACAATGTCAAGCACCTCATCTAGGTAATCTTTAGCTGAAATACAAGCTCCCTCTTACACCTAGAGTGATCTTAGCCACAAAAGCTTTGATACCATGCTGAAATTTCTGGATAAATGACAATTAATACAAAACAAAAATTTCATCTTTTTCCCAGAGGTTTCCTTGATTTTAACCTTGTGAATTTTCAGCTTTGGGGCTGTTATGAAATATAATTAAAACAACAGCAACAATGGACATTATTTCAATCCTTAACAACCCCAAACATCTAGGCAATCTAGAAGAAAAGATACCAAAGTAATCTGATAAGTTTCAACCTTTTAGGGAAATCTCATCATGCATAGACCAGATCTGAAAACACTTATTTACAAGTTAGTCAACCTTTATGTTCTTCAACTATAATGTTGAATCACTTAACATAATCACCCTTTATTTATGTCAAATCGGCGAGGCATATATAGCTGGAAATTGCAAACCATGAAGAGCAGAGATAGCTGAAAATCAATTCTGCAATTTACACAAGTATTGGATAGCTGAAAACTTCATCGATATGCATAAGATGGAGTTCATGTACATAACATAGCCTTAGCACAAGGCTAGTACTATCCACTAGCTCTCCAAAACCCTGGCTAGGGAAAACCAAGAAAAACCTAGCTCAACCAAAGAGATCCAATAAGCATGAATCTCTCAAGCAAGTCCTCCAATGCAAGATGTCTCCTCTTCTTCTTCCCTTCTCAAGTACAACCCAGGGTTTCATCTCAAAACCCTAATCTTTAAATCTCCAAGGGGTGAAACCCTAACCCTACACTTCAAGATGCTCCATCAAGATCCAGAAACCCTAGGGCCTCAAAGAGAGAGAGAGAGAGAGAGAGAGAGAGAGAGAGAGAGAGAGAGGACTAGTGTGCTCCACTGGATCACATCTAGCACAAGTGTGATATGTATAAATGAGCTATGATGTTATGTTATGAAAGGACCATCTCCTTCCTCTATATATATGAGAGGTAAGGGAGGCCAACAAAACATGTGGGTCAATGCCCTTGCAAGCAACCTACAATAATCACATGTAGGCTCATATATGTGGAGTGCTATACTCCAAGGGTACACATGTCAAGCTCCAAGGTGATGTCATCCACAAGCAAGGCTCTAATTGCAAGGGTGCTACAAGAGATGTGTCCAATGCTCCTCTTGCAAGCCTCCAAAGGGTCCATTAATCCTCATAATCCGTGTACTCCACTGGGTCCACTCACCATTCATGAACGTTATTGCAACCCAACCATCCCTGAGCCAACTCCAATCCTCCATATAGGAATCCAAGCTACCTTGTGATGTTTAGGGCTTGATGCCCTTCTCCAAGATGCATAACACTCCTCCTCCTAAGTAGGGTCTTCATGTAAGCAGCCCTCTCCATGTGGCCATCATGAAGGATGCCACCCAAGCTGTCAAGAGAACTTCAATGCCTTAGTGAAGAGTGCCAGGCAAGCACCCAAAGGTCAATCAACCTTTGTGTAAGCGATCTCCAATGTGCCAATCCATCACAAGCCATCTCCCATGTGCAAATCCATCATGGACCGTTTAGGGGCTGAAAATACACCATGTGTTAGATTTTAATATAGCAGTATAACTTTCATTATTATAGCGGAAACAAAATAGGATCACTGAAAGAACAACCATGCACGAAAAAACAAGAACACAAAGAATTTATCCTGGGAAAACCCAAACTCGGGAAAAACCCATCCAACCTTTCTTAGTTAGAGATTCAGTTCAAGATACAAGTGTACAACTAGATATAAGAGTGATCTAGGACAAGTGATCACATAGAAGAATAAACCCAAAGATAGAAACCCTAGAAACAATATTCTCCTTGCTTGAGCGAACTCTTCCTTGAGCTTGAGCGAACTTGCTTGATGGAGAAATGAATGTGGCTTCACCTTTGTTTATACTAATATTTTGTTGACTTATTCAACTGGTGGGGCTGACTTGTCTTCTCAAACTGGGCCGACTTGTCCATAAGCAATATAAATTGTTTATTTGTTTTCTTTTTGGGCCGACTTAGCTAGTGAGGATACCTCACTAAGCTACAAACATCAACTCTCCCTCTTAGCTAGGGAGGTATCATCACACTGGAACACATCCAGATATCATCTGAGCATCACGGCTTGTCCTGAACATCTTGTCATCATAAGAAAGGTCTATTCTCGTTTATGTGGCTACAACCAACATGGCATCCACTCAGTCCGTCGAGTAACACATCAACCCAATCCATTGGGTAGTACAACACACAACTCAGTCCATCGAGAAGTGTAACTCAACTCAGTTCGTTGAGGAGTATGTTCACACAGAACACGTGATCAACTCAACTCACATTAGTCCACATCGAGGAGTTCATATAGAACTCGAGGAGTCCACACAAAACTCAGGAGTCCACACAGAACTCAGGAGTCCACACAGAACTCGAGCAGTCCACACAGAACTCAGGAGTTCACACAGAACACGTGGAGTCCACACAGAACTCAAGAGTTCACACAGAACTCGAGGAGTCCACACAGAACTTAGGAGTTCACCCAGAACTCAGATCAGTCCACACAAGACAATTGAGGAGTCCACACAGAACTCAGGAGTCCACACAGAACTCAACAGTCCACACAGAACTCAGATCAGTCCACACAGGACAATCAAGGAGTTCACATAGAACTCGAGGAGCCCACACATAACTCATATTGGTCCACACAGAACTATAGTCCACACATGACAAGGAGTCCACACAAAACTCAGGAGTCCACATAGAACTCATATCGGTCCACACAGAACCACAGTCTACATAGGACAAGGAGTCCACACATAACTCATATCGGTCTGCACAGAACCACAATCCACACAGGACAAGGAGTCCACACAGAACTCAGGACAATCAGCTCCATCTCCCTCTCAAGAGGGACACATCATTCTCCTAGTCTCAGGGAGAATGTCACACTGATGCCGCAGTCGTCAACATTCCCTCTCACTAAGGGAGGCATTCTCTACCACTCTAAGCCGATTACGAAAGTACACAAACTTCATTCTGAAAAGGGGCTTGGTTCGAATGTCGGCAACCTGATCCTCTGTAGGAATATACAGGAGCTAAACTGCTTCTCTTTGCACCATAGCATACCACTGCAAGCTGCATTGCTGGACACTGTTTCTCATCCATTTGTGAGTTTACTGAAATGAGCCTCTTGCTCTCTCTATGTCAGTGGATATCACTCCGGACTCCCTCTGGAACTGTGCTTCAGACTCCCTTTGCAACTTTGCATCATACTTACCCTCTGGAGTTGCTCATTGGCTAGTCCATCAGCTTATATGAGGTGTCATCTTGGATGCCAATCTGAACTTCATCCTGAACACTGGCTCTGCACAGCTTTTCACGAGAGTGTAATGTAAATATCTGGTCTGTTGTTATCCAGATACATCAATGACCTAGTCAGTTGTCTGTTCATGGTACAATCTACCAACTCTGACTTGGAAGCTGAGTCATTCAACTTCTTCAGATTCGTCACCATAGGTGTTTCCATGGACTTATAGTCCATCATCCTAAATTTTCTCAGGACATCAATAGTATACTTCCACTGACTCAGGAAGATCTCATAATGTCTCTGCCACACCTATAATCCCAAGTAATAATGTATTAAGTCAAGGTCCTTCATCTCGAACTCAGAGGTTAACTCCCTCTGTATCTGTCAATGAATCTCTCTGTCTTGGTGGGGAACAACATCACGATTAAGGAATCAATATCAACAATGTGTGCCACCTGCACATGTTGAATTTTGAGCCACTGCTCTAATTGAACATATGTATACTGCACCTCCTAAGAAGTCAATTGAGTAGTTCGCGTCCTAGACCATTCTCGACACAAGTAATGCTCTAACCACTTCTAGAGTCTACCATGATTCCAACTCATATGCTGAAGTAATTAAGGTACTTCAGAGAACTCATCAGCTGCTACTGAATGCAATTCCTCTTGATCATCGGAAGGATGAATATTTGTAGTAGAGAGATACCAACATTAGTTGGAGCCTCCTGCTTCCAACCATCAATCTCCATATGAGATCCTTTGGACCTGTAGGTTGTGTCCACATATGATTGAATGTACTAGGTCCACACTTGATCCATCCTTGGCCAAGTCTCATGGCCAACACTCGGAAATGCTTGATGCTCAACCTCTAGGATGATAGTGTGTACAACTGAGGACTAATTTTCCCACCTATCATAGGATGTCCGGAAGAAAACATTGTCCAACTCGGAGGGAATGTTCGATGCCACAACACTATTCATCATGCCATTCACCCCTTAGCCAAGTCACATGGCTAATACTGGGGGAATGTCTGCCCGATGCTGCAAACATCATTCTTCAAGTGCCCTGCTTCCTCTGCATCTGAGCATCCTGCTCCCTCTTAAATACTGAGTATTAACAGGATCTTCACATCCATCACTTGTCCTCTTGTTGAACAACTATCACTTGTTCTTCGGAACAAGTCTCTTGTAGGTCATAGCACCTGATCTTTCTTACAAGTCAAGTTCAGCCAATTAGTTACCAACATTGCATAGTCATGAAATTCAATCAAATCATATTGACATTTCAATGCAATAGTTCACACAGTTATGTAAGTATCTTAGCCAATGCTTCAACACAACACCCATCCATATCCCAAACACACGAGGTGACTATCTGGATGCCTTCCATCTCCACTAGAACATACTAGCAAGAGCGTGCACTGCTCCGAGTATGTCGGCAAAGAGGTTTCATTCTAGACTAGCTCCATCAAGGGCTCATGGGATGTTGTGCAACACTATAACATGCACTACATGAGCCTACTGCTCGTCGATGCATAAAAGGAAATTGTATCACATATCTACATATAACTGTTATGACCATTATCCTTTAAACTAAACATTCAAAGATTTAAAGAATAACTCAAATGACAGTATAAATACTTATCTTTTATTGTTTTGTTGTCTCCCTCTTGATCTCTGCCTCCTTACATAAATCACGGGAGTCCTCAGATCTTCATCTTCTTTCTGTAGCCTGGATCTTCATACATCACCAATGACAATCACATCATCTTGATACTGCAATCATTGGTGCACTCATAGTGCACTAGAAGAGTACTCCTTTCGACGATCTTTTGTAATTTCCTCAAGATCATCTTCTGCATTCCTTGACCTCTTCAGTGGAGCATCTTCATCAACATCAATAGTTGAGGCATGGTGCTTTCTCTTCTTCGAGGTACATTGTTTTGCATAGTGGCCATACTTTCTGTAGTTGTAACATTGAATGTGTGAAAGATCCTTCTTCTTTTTCTCTAGAACTGGACTTGATCTTTCACCTTTGTCTTTTCTACCAAATCCCTTCTTTCCTTTCTTAGCATAAGCTGTAAGGGATTGGGTTTCCTCATGTTGAGGGCCATGCAAGTTGCCTCTAGATGCAAGTTTAATTTCTTCTTGTGTACAATCTTCCCACAAACGATCAAACTTGGGTAGCTTGGATATTCTACTCACACTTTGAATCAATGGTTCCCAAGAATGAGGGAGACCATTTAGAGTCATCATGATAAGTTCTTTGTTTGCAATTATTTCTCCAATGGTGCCTAATTGATCCTTGATTTATGAAATATTCATGAAGTAGGATGCAATAGAATCTGATCTGGTCATCTTCATATTTGAGAGTTGTTGTCTCAAGGCAAGAGCCCTATTGATACTTGTATTCTCAAATAACTTCTTCAAGGTATCAAACATGGCTTTAGCTGTCTTATTTAGAGAGATTTGAGGGATCAAATGATCCTTGATCGAATCTATTAGAATCCTTCTTGTCTTGGCCTCACTTTTCTTCCATTGAGCCTTTCCTGCTTCTTCTTTTGGTTCTATTGCTCCTTCTTTAACAAAGTTTAGAAGATCACTTTCTTCGAAGATAATAAGTCCCCTGGACTTCCATGAGCTGAAGTTGGAGGCCCCATCAAGTCTATCTTCAACCTTGATGCTGGTCATCTTGACTGAAGGTTGAAAACTAAGATATGAAATTTGTTGCAGAATCCCTAGCAGGAGCTAGGTCAAAAATGAAATTTGGAAATTGGAAAATCCGATTCCACAGATGGATGCACCCTCCTAGGGCGAGTTGAGTAGCCCTCCTTTTCTTCTGGATCTGTGGACAGAACAACTCACAAACTGAAACCCTAATTTTTGCAGTTTCTACAGAATTTAGTTCAAAACTGAAACTTCACCAATTTGGAATTTTCCTCCACTGAAAGATGTGCTCTCCTAGGGCGAGTTTCCCAAGAACTCTTTTCAAGACAATATATGGAGAGAGGGGTCCAAACTTGGATGCCCTAGTTTCCGGCAATGGTATCTATTTAGCACTGCTCTGATACCATGTTAGATTTTAATATAGCAATATAACTTTCATTATTATAGTGAAAAAAATAGGATCACTGAAAGAACAACTATGGACAGAAACACAAGAACACCAGGAATTTATCTTGGTAAAACCCAAACTCGGGAAAAACCCAACCAACCTTTCTTATTCAGAGATTTAGTTCAAGATACAAGAGTACAATCAGATATAAGAGTGATCTAGTACAAGAGATCACATAGAAGAATAAACCCAAAGATAGAAACCCTAGAAACAATCTTCTCCTTTCTTGAGCGAACTCCTCCTTGAGCTTGAGCGAACTTGCTTGATGGAGAAATGAATGTGGCTTCACCTTTATGTATACTAATCTTTTGTTGACTTATTCAATTGGTGGGGCCGACTTGTCTTTAGGCAATATAAATTGTTTATTTGTTTTCTTTCCGGGCCGACTTAGCTAGTGAGGATACCTCACAAAGCTACAAACATCAACACCATGTACCCCAAATGTCATGAAGCATCCCCAAACATGGTGTAAACACTTTTAGAATAACCCCAAAGCTAACACAAACTTGTGGTCCAAGTGACCTTAATGGGGTAACTAGGTCCATATTAATACTAATCACTCTAATTAGGCCTTATTCTACATAAGTGGCCTTGTACAGTGATACACCAAATACTCCAAGGACCCCTAGAGCCATAAGTTTATGGTATTGCATTACAAAATAATGAGCTTACATACAAAATAGTTCATTTTCATATGGCTAAAAGTGTTGTGTTTAGGATCATATGGAGTCTGGACACTAGAGCCCCTCTTGGATGTGTATTTTATTATTTTTGTGTACATGGTGTATGACCCATGGATTTGGGCCTGCTGCTGGTTTGATTCGCAGCTTCTTGTATCATGTTGCCAATAAAAGAAGTACGAGTTGAGTGGTTTGTATTCATTATAGTTGTGTATTGATTCACTGTGTGTGTAATTGATAGGTGTTTTTAAATTTTTATACACTGCCTTTTTTTGACTTCAAATTTGATTGGCCAATCTTGATGGAAAGAAGAGCAAGGATAAAGAATACAGAGTACAATGTTTCCAAAGATTTCCTTGTAATTTGTAACAATGAAATAAAGCACAAGTCTCAGGCTTTATACAACCAAAATTCTTTAAAATAATGAAGTCCAACTTTTGATTTCTATAAGCTATTTCGCCAATTCCTATCAAAGAAATTTCCCTCGAGTATTTAATTTCCAAGTGCTTTCATCCACAAGATATGAGGTTTGATAATTTTGATGCTTCAGGAAAGTACTCGTATTGTTCCATAGATTAATTTACATTCTTTGTATGCACCTTCTCTTACATGTCAGTCTAGTTAGTGGCTTCTTTGATTAATGATACACTGGTTTTGGATCTTGTGATTTCTTCAAGATTTATCAGAAGATAGGAAATAAGTAGTTATGCATACCATAGAGTTCGACGTGTGAGAATTTGATTAGAGAGTTACACAACAGTGGAGGATATTTTGGGCAGGATATGATCTAGAGATTGTTGGAGGAAAGATATTGCTGGGCAAATATGAAGGAGGTCAACGAATTTGTGGTGTGATGTAGAATTTGTTAGATGGCAAAAGGAGTGAGTTAGAGTATATGATTGTACAGACCATTTCTGATTCCAAAGATGCCTTGGGAGGCAATATCAATAGATTTCATTTTTAGACTATCTAGAATGTGACATAGATTTGATGTAGGGTTTCTTGTGGTTGACAGGTAGAGCATATTTAGGGACATAACATATGGACACTAGAGGCCCTCTTGGATGTGTAATTTCTTATTTGCGTGTACATGGTGTATACCCTGTGGTTTTGGGCCAACCGCTAGTTTGATTTGTGACTTCTTGTATCATGTTGCCTATTTAAAGGCGTGGATATTAGAAGTTTGAGTTGAGTGGTGTGTATTCATCAGCTGTATATGGATTCATTGTGCATGTGATTAATACCCATTTGTGACAAATTGCCTTTCTTTGAGTTCAAATTTCACTGGCCAGTCTTGATGAAAAGAAGAACAAAGAGAACACAGACTACAATATTTCTGCAAAGATTTCCTTGTAATTTCTAATAATGAGATAAAACACAAGTCCTAGGCTTTATACAACAAAAATTCTTCTAGAATCTAAATTATGAAGTTCAATTTTCCTATTTTATAAGACATTTGGCCATATCTCTATTAAAGAAATTTCTCTCGGGTATTTAATATCCAAGTGCTTTCATCCACAAGATATTAGGTTTGACCATTTTGATGTTTCTTCAAGAAAGTACTCGTATGTTCCACAGCTTGATTTACATTCTATGTATGTGACTGCTCTTACCTATCACTCTTAAGTCAGTGGTTTCTTTGATTAATCCATATGGATTTTGGATTCTGTGATGCCTTCAAGATGAACTATCACAAGATATGAGGTTTAACCATTTTGACATTTCTTCGAGAAAGTACTGCTCTGACCTTTCAGTCTAGTCATTGGCTTCTTTGATTAATCGCATATTGACTTTGGATCCTGTGATGTCTTCAAGATGAATTATCATTAAATCTCATTAATATTTAATTGTAGGATTATCTTTTTGACATTCTTAAAAATGAGCTTCTTGTAAACTTTAAGTATGGTGATTTATGACTCTCTTTGTTCTATTACCGGATGAGCCCTTAAACTATGATGAAAATATTTAGGTCTATGTTATGTGTTATATTTATTCCAATTTGAATACTTTCTAAATAATGTATCATTTTTACTGGTGATTTGCAGGATGGGTAGGTGTTCAAAGCACTTCAATAAAGAACTTACTGAAAGTTATATGGAGTATTGATATATCTCTCTGTTCAAAACTTTGCTTTATCAAGTTAGTGATAAACATGGTGTTTTTATGGATACTATGATGTTTTTTGGATATTATGTCAGGCTTGTTGGAGCTTTCTTTCACCAGAAAGCTTCTACTGTTTGATCAATTAATTTTCATAGTTATTCAGTAAATAATATTTCTGTGCAATTATCCATATATTCTAACAGCAATGTCCATCTGGGGTCCTTATTTCAAGGGGCATGAGTGTCTTTTTCAAACTGATATAAGGGCCAAGGCAGTCACTAGAGATTTTTGACGTGCTATTAAAAACAGGATAGTAAGTATTAGCTTGTGACATGATGTTTATTTGAATTTTGTACAATGGATGCCAATGCTATATCTATAGTTGACAACATCATGTTGTTACCTGTGACACACATTGTAGTGACACCAGTGCAATAGCTGCTACAACGATGTCAAATTTGTAAGAGAGATCAAATTCAGACAAAAACTTCCTTTACATGTCATTCATGAATGGGTTGTCTCTTGGAGTACTTGGGTTAGGTTGCATTCCAACAAAATATTTATGAAGCAGAACTAATCATTTTTATTCAGCAGATTATGTTATTTTAGGGTATCAAACTTTATTCCCTATATTGATAGTTATGTCAAATCTACAAGAAGGACAATTTATATAGGTATGCATGATCAGATTTTTTTTTCAAAGATTGAGGATCTCTGAGGGTTCATTAGTCCTTCTATGAAGTATGAACACAATTAGAGGTATGCACTGTGAAGAATTTTAGTTTTAAGAATTTTTCATTTTCCATTTTATTAAGATATTGTTATTTTATAATGTCTATAAATGCAAGACAATAGTATGGGTCAAGCTCTAGGGGGTTACTCCAAGAATTAAGGCTTCAAAGATGCAAACTACCAATAAGTATTAAGAATTGAAATCATCAATGATCACAGGAATTATTGAAGGCACTCTAGAATGATTCTTGGTTGTTGCAGAGGCAACAAGGATCTATTAGACAAATTAATTTGATGTTTTTTTGTAAGACTTAGGTCCTAGGTCATTAGTGTTAAATTATAAATAAAGTGTAATATTAGGAGAACGTTGATGATATATTAGGAGTCAAGACTAAGTTGTAATAAGTTGATTACGTGGTAATAAGATATGAGTGCAAGTATTGGATACATGCCCTCAGGATCCCCCTTGGTCAATCAAGATTGGGCTCTTATTGGCTCCGGGTCGAAATCAATCCCATCTTCCTTGTTCAAATATGATCTATAGCTTTGCTACTTGCAGGAGATGCAGTTGGAGGATCACCTCATCTTTAGATGCTCCATTTACTATGATATTTTGGGGGAAGTTTTATTCCCTTTATTGGGATTTCGATGGGTTCTTCTCTGCATTCTTTCGGCCCCTAGATTAGAGATGTTTGGATCTTTTTATGAAGGAGGTTCTCAATTTCACATCGTAGACCTGGTGTGGTCCTCCTTTTGTCTTTTAGGACAATGACTTCTTTCTTCCCTATTGTTTGGCTTGGTTAGACAACAAATGACAACTAGGGCTTCAAACTTTTTCAACTAGCAGATTGGTGAGGCCTCAAGTCACTTCCCAACAACCCTCCAACCCCTCGTGTTTATGGTCCACCCTCCTTCTTCCGAGAGATTCTTGAGGGGTTCCTGCTCTAGACCACAAGATGGATGTCACAGGACCAATCAACAATGTAGTTCTAGGAGGTCTCGAAGCTAGAGACATACTCCCTCGATCTAGGGTACTAGCCTCTACACTTCGTCAAGTAGTCAATGGTTGATTCAAAATTTCTTCCCCCCACCCTTGATTGGTAGGAGCGGTGGGGCTCCTCCATCCAAATCCCACTTCATGATCCCTCTCAGGATTACAAGGAAGGGGCCCTCAATCTCGGTTACTCTTCAGACGACCTTCTTAAATTGTGCATTGGCCCCTTTACACTTTACAGTGGTGGAGGACTTGGATGGGGATACTTTCCTCCCTTCTCTTTCAATGTTGCCCACTAGCTCCAACACCAGTTGACATGCTGTCATCTTGAGATGGAGTTTTTACTCATGTACTCATTTCAGTTTATGTCCTATATTCTTTCCTTTTTGGACTAGATACTTAGCCCTTTATGGCTTTTTTATTAGATCTTTTATCTTTATTTATTCATTGTTGCTAGCTTAGATTTAGGAGCTGCCACAATATTCCCACTTTGTATTACACCAATGGTACTTTTTTTGCCTCGTTGACCTACTTTTGTGGTCATTCATTAGACATTACTAAACTTATCTTAATTCATCTTATCCTATGGGAAAAATGAGACACGACTTCTCCTTTTATACGCATATGTATTCACCACACATCTATTCACCACACATCTATTCACCACACATGTTTGATATGAATGAAAATATCATTGTTTCTTTCAACAGATTGCTGCACATGTGTGTTAAATATTTCTAACAATGTTGTCAATAACTACCATACAATTTTAAGACATCAAAGAATCACGCTAAGAGAAAGTTTACCATACAATTTGAAGACATCAAAGAATCACACCAAGAGAAAGTTCGACTTAAAGGTCTAAAGTTATCCAAGATTCACATAAAGAAAGGCGACATTGGAAGTAACACAATTGTAATATACAAACGTATATTACTAATATTTATAATATAACAAAACCTAAGTATATGATATAATATATTAAAGCCTAATTATATAATATATATTTATTATTATTTAGAACCCTTAAGGTCATGACCATTCATTGTGATCCATCTCTTTAACACTATATAAAGAGATTACATTGTTTAATTGTAATCATCATTCTTCATTTCAATTTATAGTATTTTATCCTAGAGAGTGTGGGCCTGAAGATGTCTTTCTACCTAGAGCACTTGTTTTTTCCCTGCGGAAACGGTGCACGGGAAACCCACCAATACTTCCCCACATTTCGTGGATGGTAAACCGTCGGCCAGAAATAATTGGAGTTGTGGGATGACATCATTGCCCATCCCCCATACACGCATAGACATTGGATGGATTTACTCAGGATCCCTTTTGGCCAGGTCTTGGTTGGTTCTCATAGACTCCATGTGGAGACCAATCACCATATTTATTGACCAGATAGGATCTGCTAGATGTGCCACTTGCAAGAGACATAGACAAAGGTGCATCTCATTTTTCGGTGCCCCTTCTACTATGATATTAAAGGATGCTACCATTACCTCTATAGGGATTTAGGGAGCTCCCTCTCAACTTTCTATTGATATCGCAATCAAAGATGACTAGCCCTCTTCATCAGGAAGACATTCAACCACAAATCTCAATTCTTGCATGCCCTTCCTCGCCAAGGGACTACTAAGAGGATCACCTCATACTTCCATTTGCTAGGCAATAATAGACAACAAAACTCTAGAGTACTTCTGAGCATAGAGTGGTGATACCTCGACTCTCCCCTCAACCTCCCCCTTGAAGATTGACTAATATCCTTGAGGCTAGTTCAGAGGTGTAGGACTAGGCGTCAGACCACACATCCTCATAGTGACAGATAGACCAGCTCGATCGCACTTCTTGGAGTTGCGGGATGACATCATTGCCCATCCCCCATACACGCATAGACATTGGATGGATTTACTCAGGATCACTTTAGGCCAGGTCTTGGTTGGTTCTCATAGACTCCATGTGGAGGCCAATCACCATATTTATTGACCAGATAGTATCTGCTAGATGTGCCACTTGCAAGAGACATAGACAATGGTGCATCTCATTTTTCGGTGCCCCTTCTACTATGATATTAAAGGATGCTACCACTACCTCTATAGGGATTCAGGGAGCTCCCTCTCAACTTTCTATTGATATCGCAATCAAAGATGACTAGCCCTCTTCATCAGGAAGACATTCAACCACAAATCTCAATTCTTGCATGCCCTTCCTCGCCAAGGGACTACTAAGAGGATCACCTCATACTTCCATTTGCTAGGCAATAATTGACAACAAAACTCTAGAGTACTTCTGAGCATAGAGTGGTGATACCTCGACTCTCCCCTCAACCTCCCCCTCGAAGATCGACTAATATCCTTGAGGCTAGTTCAGAGGTGTAGGAATAGGCGTCAGACCACACATCCTCATAGTGACAGATAGACCAGCTCAAGTCAGATCCAGAACAAGGTGCCTCCCACTCATTAGGTTACCTCAGCTTTAGTTGAGCCGCTAGAGATCTATCTTGAGTTCCCTTCCTTTGACCATGGATGGTAGGAGAGCATGGCTCCCTCGCTTCTATGTTCCCCTAGGATTGTCCAATGGATCTCGACATGGTGTTCGAGGGATTTGATAGCTATCCAGTGCTTCGGTCACCCCCCCTGCCCTCAGTCATGAAGCCCAAGAGATCATGACAACATTGACATCATCCTCCTATCTCTCAATCTCTTGATTAGCATTGAAATGTCCAATTTTCTAGTCTCAGACTCTCACTTGGTATTATCGCACGTATGATATTGTTATATATATCTTTTGGTGTTCGTTAGACCTAGTGATTAGGTTAGTTGGAAACTTTTCTATGTTGCACTTTTTTTTAACTTTCTTTATCTTGCTTTCAACATTACCTAGGAGTTGCTTTTGCACTCACATTGTATTCACACTAGATGTATTTTCTAGTCCTATTGACCTAATTTTGTGGTCATTTATTGGAAATTAATAAAAATACCTTATCTTATTTTTGGATGCTTCATTATTGAATTGCTTATTTCATTACAATGCGTATGTAACATGCTTGCTTGCAACACACTCACTTGTACCATTCTTGCTTGTGTTGTGTCTTTTGTGCTTGTGGACTTAGTTGCTTTAGGGATGAGAAGAAGGCTAGTTACTGTAAGTCAGAAGTTAACATAAATGATGAGAAGAGGCAAAAGGATAGCCGTGAGTAGAGAACTGCAAGCACTACAAAGAAGAATCGAAGAGTTGGAGAATAGACAGCAAGTTAGAGATGTTGAAGTAAGCATCTTTGAACCAAAAGGGGAAGAAGAAAATGAGGCTGAAGATGGAGATGTTCCAATACAATTGATGAGATTTTTGACAAACAAAAGGGAAGTGAAACACAAGGTTTCCTGTTATGATGGAATCCTTAACACAGAAACATTGATAGCCTCGCTAAGCGAGATAGTGTGCTTCTTTGAAATTGAGAGAATTGAAGACACTTAAAGAACAAAGTTTGTAGGAACCAGGCTTAAAGGGTATGCTGCAATTTGGTGGGATTTTGTGCAGTGTGAGCAAATTTGGAAGGGTTAAGAAGCTTTATATATAAGAGCAAAATGTTTGTGAAGCTTCGAGAGAAATTCCTACCTCTAGATTACAAATGCCTATTGTTTAAGCAATTGTAGAATCTGAAGTAAAAAGTCTAGTGTACAAGAGTACACAAAATATTTACAAATTTCCATATGCACCAAGCCTAAGGAGGATGAAGACCAACATGTTTCAAGGTTTGCAAATTGTCAATGTGCATAAGATGCACTTAGTTGAAGAAGGATACTGGTTAGCACTGAAGGTAGAGGAGAAACTAGTGTGAAAATATACCAAGAAAAACTTTGGTAGAGAAAGAGGTGTTCATGGAGGTAGAGGTTGTAATTCCACACAAAAGGTGGAAGATGTAGGCAATGAAAAGAAAAATGAAAACAATTCATCGAGTAGAGGTTGAGCTAAAGGCTGTAAATGTTTCAAATGACGTGGAAGAGGTTTTGGTGGCTACTAGCATGTGATACACAGTTATATGTATGGAGATGAAGGACACAAGTCATTTGAGCTTTCATAAAGAGAAGGTGCATGGTTGAATCATGAACTTTACTAGGGAGAGGTGTACAAGGACAAACAAATAGTCGTAGTAGCGAGCGTGTAGAAAATATGTTGATGCACTGAGGAATGATTGCGTCGGAAAAGTAGCAACAAGTGCTCTAAGAAGATAGGTGGCCTAGGAAAAACACTTTCAAAACAAAGTGCAAGTGTTGCAATGTTATTATTGATTCAAGGAGCACAAAAAATATGGTTGCAGTTGAAATGGTAGAAAATCTTGGATTGGCATAACAATAGCACCCACAATGATATAGTTTGTTTTGGTTCAAACATGAACATGAACCTTTGATGACAAATTAGTGCTAGGTGTCTTTTAATATTAGTGAGTATAAAGATGAAATTATGTGTGATGTCATTTCAATTGATTCTTGCCATTTGTTGTTGGGAATGCCATGGGAGTATGACAAATTCTGAGTGTATGATGGGGAGAATACCTACACCATCACCAAAGATGGGTAGAGTTTCTAGTTACTTCTGATGAAAGAAGAAGAGGCTAGAGATGTATTACTACTGTCTACAAAGACATTCTTAAGCATGATGAAGGAGATGGAGTGCTATGCATATTGCTTTGAAACAAAAGAGCACACTGAAGAGGAGGAGATTCACATGGAAGTAAAGTAGCTATTGGATGAGTACAATGACTTAAATGCTTGATGGAATGGTAGATGGTTACTACCAAATAGGAAGGTTGCGCATGAGAGTGGCTTAATTGTAGGTGCGACATTTTGTAATTGAGTAACACATAGGATCGGTCCAATGGAAAGTGTAGGGATAGATTGACAGGTAGGTGATTTTCTATCAAAGGGATTGATTACAGAGAGTATGAGCTCATGCCTTATTTTTAGTGTTGTTTTGAAAAATTGGTAGATTTAGAAGAATACTATGATTTTGGACTATATGTTGTGGGTGGTGGAGATGTGAATGTTTGGATTTGTCATGTCCCCTATTTCCAGCCATTTCATTTTTCATGCAGGTACACCATGAGCAGCTTGGAGATTTTTGAGTTCTTTTGCACCCTGTGAGAGTGTGCATTCCCCATATGGAGCTAGTTGTTACTGCCTAAAGAGGCACAAAAACTTGCATTGTTTTGAAAAATTGGTAGATTTAGAAGAATACTATGATTTTGGACTATATGTTGTGGGTGGTGGAGATGTGAATGTTTGGATTTGTCATGTCCCCTATTTCCAGCCATTTCATTTTTCATGCAGGTACACCATGAGCAGCTTGGAGATTTTCGAGTTCTTTTGCACCCTGTGAGAGTGTGCATTCCCCATATGGAGCTAGTTGTTACTGTCTAAAGAGGCACAAAAACTTGAGTGCCTAACTTAGAGGATCATGATATAATATGGTTGATGGTTGATCTTGCCTTGGAGGATCTTTCTACACATTTTGATGCATATTCTTCCATTGGAGAGTACCTTTTGGAACATTTTCACATCCCCTAGAAAAAATTGCATATTTGGAGGCATGATTCTTCATTGTATAAACCTTTGCCTCACTTGCAAGACAAAGTGAATGTTTCTAAGAATACATCATGACACAAAGCATTATGTTCAAGGTGAAAAAGTCTATTCTAGGAGTGCTCCACATCTTGAGAGAGTTTTTTTTTTTAATTGTATTTTATTGCTATAATGGTTGAGAAAGGGGGCTAATTGATAAGGGCATCCTGGATTCAAGAGATCCCATGAAGATTCTAGCTAACTACTTGCACATACACCAAGGATGCACCACCTCTTGAAGAATTTTATTAATGTTTTAGGTGGTCAAAGTGTTTAAGATGGACAACACCCTTGAAATGAAGATGACACTTAACATTTATGTACCCTTGGTTCACACTTGGCAAAGAGGAGGAGATATGTGACATTGTGAAGAGCGCTCCCATGGATTCATCTAGAACAGCCCTATCTTGAAAAAAATAATAATTTTTTTAATGAAGCACTTTGCCTAAAAGGATGACAAATGGCATATTTGGCATATTCAAGGCCCTAGAAGTGGAATGTCCTATGGGTTCTGGAGCTTTCTATTCAAAAGGGCTTATAAGTGGCCTTCCCCTCTTTTGCAACTCGTGATTTCAACTTGGAGAAAAGCTTAGAACAATTGTTGTGACCGCTAAGGAGCTTTATTGAGGAAGACTTGGAGCTTGATAATTTTAAGGGCTGTTATACTCCAAGAAAGACTGTTATCGTGTACTTGCTTTGCTTCTTTTGCTGGGATAAAGTACTTTATTGGTTATTGTGGTCTTGGCTAGTGACAAAAGAACTGTAAAGAGAGGTCTGTCTATCCTCTTCACAGCTGAAATGATATCAGATTTGAATATGTAATGTTTTAGGCTGTTATTCAATGGAAAACTGTCCCAGTACTTCATATTTTCATATGACAGGACATATATCCTATGCAAGTGTTTGATAACTGTATTGGTGTCTGTGTGCATACAAGATTATTTATACTTGGCTGTAGCTTGTTATTTCAGACCTGTTTTACTGGTAAACGACACAGATTTGTGATTTTTCTAAGTGTTGTAATCAAGTTCTAAGCATCTCACTCTACAACCCAGTATGGGGGAGATGTTATTCTTCCCAGTTCCATACCCATTGGTCAAGGCCCTTGTCTGCTTGAAATCACCACAAGATATTAATTGAAGGCCTTAGTTTTCTGTTTTACCAATCTGAATTTTGTTATTGGGTCTAAAGAGCAGATTGCTAATCTTAAATAGGGAATCCTCCCAGTGCTAGAAAAGAATGAGCCTAAAGAGAGGGAATTGACCACCGAGGTGATGGTGGTACTTCAACTTTACCCTTAAAGTGGATCTTCATGTTGGACTCGAAATGCGACTGACGATGGTAGTCGTGGATCACCTTTGTTGAGATCAAAGGTCATGAGGTGCGAGTTAGAAGGGTCGATGGCACCAAGTGCATTGAGTAACGCCTTTCTCTGTGTTGGGCAAGACTATAACACTTCTAATGTGGACATAGCTGTACGAGATTGAGCCAAGTAGTCCACAATATTGTAATTGTGGGCGGCTTTTATGTGAGGGTTATTAGGGGTACGCCGAAGTGGAACTTTCGGGATCCGTGGGATTTGTTCGGTATTCAGGCGTGGTATCTGTAGAGGGCCCCCTGAGGGGATAGGAATGTCTTCCACTTGGGGGGTGGAAGGCCCGTCATAACCTCCAGCTTGTGTCTGAAGGTTTACGTCCAATGTATAGATATTTTGGAAAGAACCGTCGCCAAGAGGGTGAGGGTCTTGTTGTTGTGTGACTACCCCTTGATTGGAAAAGGGTTGCTGTAACACGACAGTTTGTGGTTGGGGAGGATTCTCTGCATGAGGAGGGTTCGCCATCATCTTCTTTTTGGCTTCCACTAACAGTTGGCGGTCGGGGATAAGAGGACAATGATGTGTGTAATTGTAATGACCTGTGTTGCATGGGTACCCGTACCGGTGGGTCGGGTACACGAACCCGTACCGGGTACTTCAATGGTACGCACCCAGCCGTACCCAAATCCAACCTCACGTACCGGGTACTTCATTTATGAAAACAGGGTACTTGCATGGATTTCGGTATGCCGTACCGCGTGTTTGGGTACACGGGAGCTACGGCCGTTGGGAAATTTACCTTAGCTCACCGGTCGAGAGGGGTCGATTTGCAATGTTTGAAGTTTAAAATTTTAAAAATTAAAAATTAAAACACTAAAACACATGTTATGTGGGCACTTACCCCTTACCTAAACCTGCGTGGCACTCCATTTCTCACTACTAGTGCTCTGTGCTCACTACTCCAACGATGCCTATATAGAGAGCTTGCTGACAGAGGACCTTAGTGATGTTGATGACATTGATCCTAAGGATGTTGATGACATGGCTTGAGGAAGCCAAATCAACTATCTTGTTCATTGTTCAATGTTTACTGTTTTGAACTTTATTTTTCATGTCTAGAAATGCCATTTAGTCTACCAGTCTTCCACTTGATATCTATTATGAGTCTATGTCATTGGATTTATCAAATTTATCATTTTATGTTTCAAATTTTCAATGTGAATGTTCATATGAATCATTGAATTTAGAAATATCAAATATACATGTATGATGTGACTGTGACATGTTTTATTTTTATAAATTTTAATATATATAGATAGATATATATATATACACACAATACCCTCGACGTACCCAAGTACCCTGTTTCAAAAAGTGGCGTCCCTGTCCCCGTCCTCGTACCAGTATCCATCCCCGTACCCACGTTTCTTGGCAACTTAGGTAATGACCATAATTGCCGCAAATGGTGCAGCAATAATTGGTTCTCAGGGGGGGATTCTTCCCTTGTTTGGGGGAATTGTTAGTCCCTGCATTTGGATCACCCTTATTCTAGTTTTGCTGGGGAGGGGGATTGCCCCCTTGTCTCGGTTATTGATTCTGCTTGTTCTTACCTTTCTTCTTCCCCTGATTCTGTGGATTCTGGGGGTTTACGGCATTCAATTGCTCAACTGGTTGAGCTTGTTGACCCCCATGTGGGGGGGGGTAGGTTGCTGACCAGTTGGGCATGAGAACATATAATATGGGTTATATCTCGGTGGTGGGATAAATGCAGTTTGCGTTCCATAAGAGGTGGACGTAGGAGCGACTTGCGCCATTGGTGGTGTAGGAACTTGTTATCACCTATTTTGTACCATAGTTGGATTATCTGAAGAGCCGCCATTTGACAAACATGATGAATGTTGGTACTCCAGTGTATCAGATGATCCAGCATTTGTGCCTAGCCAATTTTGGCTAGCCAGTTTTTATTTTCAGTTGACATGACCATGGCCCCATGGGGTTTGTAATAAAGTGTGCCAGTAGGATTCTGAGTGTCTCGGTTCCCCATGACTTGATTAAGCAACTAAGGTATTCCAGGGAGTTTTTTCCCTTGTCAATTATACTTTGCCTATAGCCGAGCTATAATCAATGAGGTTTTCTCCCGCTTCCTCCAAAGCTGGAATGCCCGATTTTGAAAATTTTAGCCATGGGGGGTTATTAGTGTCCAACTGATGTATATAAGCCTACTAGACACTATTAGAATAGGTGTTGGTCATGTCCTATGTCTCTAGAACCCTCAGAAAAAATTTCGAAATTTTTTTACCGGGTTCGTCGAATTTGGGTTTTTAATTATTTTTTAATTTTTAATAAATTTCTCTATAGTTTAAATAGAGAAATTTCAATTTGTAATTTGTCAGTCATCCGGGATCTGATTTCAGTGATTGAAAGCTCCAGACTTAAGCCAAAAATCATTCATGATCCCCGGACCAGTTTATCCTAAGTTTTGGATGTCAATTAGGCCTCATAATTAATAATTTCTCAAAAAACCTAGTTACAGAGAAATTATTAATTAAAATAATAAAAATGATTATTTTGGAGATAATCCAAATCTCTCCAAAATAATTCAAAAGGAATAAAGTAAAAGGCTAATTGACATGGCACTGGACACTAATGAAGATTCCAATCATCTCAGTCATCATTCAGTTGAGTATACAATCAGCACAAGCTTATCTTCACCAAGTAATTCGCCCTCCCTCTTGCAAAAGTCGAGTTTATGATGTGGCAAAAGTTTGGTGGGTTGATTGGATTGGAATAAATGCTAAGGTGGGCGCCCTCCTCAATTTGGGGCCACCTCATGCATTCGCTCTCATTGAAACTCGAGTTGACACACCTACTAACTCTAAGTTTGCTCCATCACTAGCATTCACGCCCTCCAAGCTAACTCACGTCAACCACCATTGGAGTTCGAATTTCACACTTGGCATTTGATGAATGGAGGGTGATACTTCCAATGATTAGATGGGGTCGCCTTGCCTAGGTGGAGGGCACCTCCCCATCCACATAAGCTCCCAATTCGACTTGTGATTGAAGTTAACTCCAAAGCTTGGCATTTAGTTGGTGTTGACAAAGACTTGGATTGGAATTCGATTTGTGTTAGGTACCATTGGCTTCTCTTGTGCCAATTTGAGTTAGGTTAGACTGGGGCTTGTCTTGTGCTATATAATGAGGCTCTTTTCCCTCATTTTTCATGGAGATTTTGAGCATGAACACTCTGCCAAAATACTATTGTAATATTTGTTTGATTCTTGAATAAAATTTTGACTTTGGAGGTCTATACAAGAGCTTTGGGGTTGTCTTTCACATTGCTTGGTGACATCTTTCTCACCTTACTCCTTATCTCAAGTTTTGGCATTATTTAGTATATGTTCTATAAATCTTAGAAATGTACTATTCGGTTTAACTTGTTTGATGTTTAAGGGTTTTGCAGGATTCACATAAGGTGGAGAATGACTTGGAGATCAAGTTGCTCTTTGCATACCAATGGTTATTAGCACCTAATTGAAGTTTTCTTGCAGGTTCCCAAAGGATTCTTTGTTCAAGAGAAGAAACGCTTTAAAAGAGATTTGTCTCTTCCTCCATCAACAATCTCTCACTTTCTTGGTTACTGGTTACATGAGATCTACCTTCATGCTTTGTGGAAAACCATTGCCTAGCTTGATCCAGAAGTTGAAGTTTGTGTTTAGAGCCTAGAATAGTTGCCCCTCATCCATTCGTTTTTGCCTTCAAGCTTCCCCTTGTCCTCCATTCGTCCATCTCCATTGATTTGCTTCCTTCACTCCTTCGTTTACCTTCCCTTGTCCTCCATTCGTCCACCCTTAAGAGCCCTAAAAAACACATAAAGACATAAAACGAATTGTTAGTAGTTAGTTTTTTCAAGTTGATAGCTAGTTTGTGTTAATATTTTTTAGTATGCTTGCTTCTCATATTTGCTAGTTGCATTGCATGTAGCTTGCATTTTGTCAATTTTCTTTGTCACTTAAAAGATAGGTCTTATATACCAAAAATATTTCATGTTTTAGATCTCATTCCTAGCATATTCTAGACATCTTTTGTTTGCTGGTCCGTTTCACATTTTTAATAATTTTGAATTAAATCTCATGCTCTTTCATGGTTTAGACCTTATTTCGCAAACCTAGACTTGATAAGTTCAAAGTTTGTTTAATTTTTCTAACACTAATGGGTGCAAGAATTTGTTGGTTCATCATTTGTTGTAGGTTGTGGGAAGAGAAGGAACCTTTTTTGGAAAGTAAGATCAAACCAAAGAGAGAAGTAGAAACCAAGTACCAAAAGACAAAGGGATCCAAATTGTGAAATTTCAAACCAAGAGAAGCAAAGTCTCAATACATACTCTCTTATCCTTTGTACAAGCCATTAAGGGTTTCAAGCTTTTCTTTTCATAAGTTTATTTTTAGTTTCTATCAAAGACCTCGTAAGGATCTCATTCCCAAGGCATTTGTAATCATTTAATAAAAAATTAAAAGTGGAGGAGTCCTCCACTTTTTTGGGTTTCTTCCCCATTTGGGGAAGAGTGTTGTGTCTTGTTAGTTTAGATCTCTTGTTTCATGATTTAGATTAGTCATTTTTATTTCATTGTACTCTCTTCCAAGTTTTGACCAGAGCAAGCTAACTTTGGGATTGTATCCCAAAGGCCACATAGTTTTGTGGTAGCTTTTCGTTCCCCCGTTAGCCTCCTTGTCGAAGTTTCAGCTAGCTGGAAAGTCTCAAGGAATAGCGGTTCTGAGTGATCGACCTTGTTCGGAGGTTGATCCCACCTTAGATTAACATTTGTTTGGTAGAATACTAAGTCTTGCTTTCAGTGATCTTTAAGCTTCTTATAATATCTTGTTGTTATCATCTTTTACTTTCAGTCACTTATAAAGTTTCATTTTATTTTTTCAAGTATCACAACTGCTTCTTTTTTTCAATAAAAATAAACAAAGCCTCTTGAACTTGGCCAAATCCAAGTCAAGAGCACTCTCTATCGGAGAGCATCTTAGACTTGCATTTTTCCCCTTGCATAGGCATTTTAGATTAGAAAAGTCTCTTGAACTTTGGTCTTAAGACTAAGTCAAGAGCGCTCTCTATCGGAGAGTTGAACTGTGCTCTCAAATAATAAAATATTTCAACTCATATCTCCCTTTTAATAAATTTACTTTGGTCGATTATCCAACACTCGTATGCTCTGCCAACCTGAAAGGGTTGGGCAAGTACTCAAAAAGTTGTTGGATTTGCTAAGCTTACAAGTGATAATCTAATTAAAACTTTACCCCAATCCAAACCGGCGTCAAATACCGAGGTTGCTTCCTGAAACAGGTGGTGCCGAGAATCCACTGGTCAGATTCGAGGGCGGTTCAAACATTGGACACCTATCCTCTGAATCTGGGTGCTCTCGACCTATCATCTAAGAGGTTGCCAGTATTTTTCCCGTTTGGTTTAACTCTTTTGATATCCTTGGTTTTAGCCTAATAAACAAGATCACTAAAACATTCAATAAACCAAGATTAATTCGTAGGACGATCTCACGAACACCATCACTTTGAACTCTTGTATCAAGCAACCCAAGCACCTAAGACAATTTTTTGACTCCATAAGGCATTAGTCCTTGTCATCATTTATTTGCTTATTATCTATCTGGAGCATTTATAGTTCTATGGTTGTCTTGCTTTAATTTTATCAATGTGGTTATATCTCAAATCTCTTGTCTCATATCGCAACGTGGATTGCTTATCTTGTGTTTATTTCATAAATTGTGATCTATTATCTAAAAACTCCTAAACAACATTCATCCGCATCACCCCATACAAAAAACACTTAAAATATAAGTGCCTTAGTGAAACTCTTTGTAGGGACTAGCCCCCTTGGCTTCGTTAGGAGTTAGCCTAAATGGAGGAGTTGAGATTCAGGTGACAGTACCTGGCTCATTGCTTGCCCCCAAGGCCACACCTCTCCCCACTTCCAGTGAGGGAGATAGCTTTCGAAAGATTTCTGCTGCTCGTGTGCAATCTGGCGAACAACAGAACCGTCATTGCTTGGCTAACGATTGGGTATGTAGGATTATATGGTCCATATTGCATTTGACCAATTGGTGGTGTTGTTACCGGTGTAGGGGGTACCAACGCAGATGGCATGAATGTGTAATACGAAACCATGTTTAATGGCACCGATGTGGTAGGAGGAGCCTTTCCTAGATGGGAAATGGACCTAATAAGCCCATCCGCCTAATGTGACGATCCCGAAGGTGTAGGATCCAACAATTGATTCCGAGGGGCATCAAGGAGGATTGTGTAAAGGTAGCTGGATTGTGCATATATGAGGTCGAAATGTTGTGCTTTCAGGATGGCCTCTTCCTCGCTTTGTGGCATGGAGGTGGCGACATTTTTAGCTATGGCGGGTTGGAAAGATTTGATAAACCAATCCAACAAAAATGGAGGTTGTATTTCGATCTTGCATAGTGTGCGGCGTCTACGCCACTCATGGACGTGGTCCGCGATGTGGGTATATGTATTTTGACGAAACTCGGTGAGAATTTCGAGGCCTAGATCATGTCGGATTGACAGTTGAAAGTATGTAAGAAGTGCGGTGGCTAATGTTGCAAATGTTGAATGGGTTCCACTTTCTAGGTTTAGGTACCACTTTGCTACCGTTTCGCTGGGGGTACGCTGGAAGAGGCGAAGCCTCACGGGGTCATCCACTATGTTGTTAGATGAACACCATAAGTGGAAAGACATAACGTGGTTGGCGGATCGTCTCCTTGTTTTCCTTCGAATTTGGGAGTGTCGGAAGGAAGCTTGTCTGGCATAGCTGGCCATGTTGCATCATGAGCAATGGGATCATTTGTCAGTTTGGCCAAATCAGGTAGATTTAAACTAGCCATAAATGGTAAGGTAGGGACGACTGGTCTTTCCATTGTATGTGGGATATGATTTCCACGAGGGGGAGACCCAGGTGGTGTTGTAAACAATGGTTGACCTCCTATGAGAGATGATGGGTCAAATGGAATCGAGGGATCTCCTTGGGGAGATGCCAGTGGGGTACTGCTTTCGATGGGGGAAGAAGTGGTGTAATTAATAATTTCTCCAAGGGGAGAAAATGTACCTAGCGAGGCTTGGCCTTGACCAGATGATCTTATTAATGCGGCCTGGGAACGACCCCGACTTGAATTGCCTCCGTGTGTAATACGAGGGGAAGGTGTAAAAACACCCCTCGAGAGAGGGGATAGGCGTTACAGTCTACGAGACTGTCTTAGGAGTTTTTTTGTTCCCCAATGGTGAAGACTTTGTGTCAAATGAGAGTGATATTGGAATTTAAACACAATTGAACAAATGCAAAAATATGCCAACCACAACAGATGCAAAACTGGTGCAATAAGTGAGTGATATGTGCAATGTCGATTTTAGTGCACGGGTTTCCAAATGTAGGTTCTTTTTATTACGAGTTAGTGAACTTGTAGTTAAAAAAATAAAAATAAATGTAACTTAGAAGATCTAACGTCCTTCCTCTCAAATGTAACTGGGCCTCCCAAAAGCACAATTGATGGTGACAATGGTATCCGCTCACCAATCGACTAGTGGAGGTAACAAAGAGCTAGTTTTACCAGTGATGGGGACAATGATCCAATCAAGAAGACTTGGAAACACCTCCCAACGACAATAACTAACTTCAGGAGTCAATTGCACTCACAATTGCTCCTTGGTGATATCCTAAGTTGGGCCACGAAGATACCTTGCATCAAGTGTGGATTAGTGGTTCGACTTGCACGGTATAGTGTCGTCTCCCTACAACAAGCTGAGCGGCTTGTAGGGGAGAGCAGGGAAGCTATACCTCGACGTTCACCAACTTGGTCACGACGTACTTCTGCTTCAGGTTTTCTTTTAACACTTGCTTATAGCAGGATTTTGTAAGTACCCTATGAGATAACAATGCTATGTTTCAAAATATCACTAATGAAACTAGATTGGTGGGCGTTAATGGATGCCTAGCCCAATCAATCCTAGCTAACTAAAATATTGTTTTGTGACTTCCTATGGAGAATTTTAGTTGGTTAAGACAATTACAATGTTGATTTTAAGGGGTTTGAATGTTTCACTTATGGAGTGTAAGAGGGGTATTTCACAATCCCTTCTTTTCTGATTCACCAAGCTCACATGAAGTGCAAGGTGAAGAGCATACTAGGATTGGAATAGTCTTTGTGCCTCTTATTGTGTGCTAGTGGTGCAAACACATGTGATGAATGCAAAAAACGATTTTATCGGCAAATTAACTAAAAGAGTATATCAAGTAATGCGTACTTTTAACTCTAAGAAATGCTCATGACGCTTTGCAAAATCAAATATTTCTAACTAATAGACAATTGTGCAATGGAGGTATTTCACACTTCTCACCCTTTTTCTGGTTCACCAAGCTCCAATGAAGTGCGAGGTGAAGAGCATACTTTGGGAGACAAGTGTCTTTAGGTCCTTGCTTGTGTGCAAAAAGTGTTTTCTACACTAGCATTACTACTAAAAACATGTCGATTGATGCATAAACAAGAAATGGTCTTGAATACTAGTGACAACAATGGGGTCCGTTGAAAGCCTTAAAGTTGGTTACCTAGGTAAGTTTCAAGAGAGATGTACTTTTTACTTCTTAATATTGGTCTACGTGCACTAATTACTAAAAAATTAAGTAATTGGGTGAATTAGCCTTAATTTAAGTTCACTAGTAAGGAGCAATTGGGCTACCAAACTAAGCTATTCAGATAAAAAGCAAATAAACAACAATAGCGCAGCTAAACTAGACTTTGCCTCGTGGACCGCGTGGGTTAATACAAAACAGATGTGCTGTAGCGCGGGTAATACACTAACCTTCCACGTGGGTGTGATGAGCAGTGTAGCGCAGGTTTTACACTGGTAACCTGCGCTATGCGCGCGACTGTTCGAGTCGATTCTGCGCTATTAGCGTGATAGAGACGCCAAGAACCGCGCGACTGCGGGAAAAATATCTTGCGGCCATGATGGGGCCAAATTCTGCAAGCAAGGGGTGGAATACCTGATCTCCTGCAGGTGAAAAATACCCAGAATTAGATACTTAGCATAAAACAACCTAGTTTAATAAGAAATGAACAAAAATAAGTATGGTCGCCATTACAACTGCTGTGGAAAAAATTGCACAAGTTCACTCTTCCACTTGGTAAGGCGCTAAGCCTTGTAGGTTGCTGCAAGGCCTCAGTCCTTGGGGCCCCTTTTGGGTGTGGTTGGTATTCCTCCAAGTGATCTTGCAAGAGATTGTTAGTGTAGTTCACATTCAAACATGAAAATATTGATAAAAACAAAATGAAAGAGATGGGGGGAGAATGCAAACTTAACAACAACCAAAGATATGTTAAACCACTCTTGTATTGCCCAATGGAATAGCTGTACAACACCTAGGAGGTGAGGTATTCAAGGGAAGCCAACAATCATCCTTAGGGAGGCCTTTGTTGTCCAAACTAAATGCTAAGTAGATGGTAGAACAATGGAGAGAAACACTTGCCCCTTGATGGGAGGTGGCAAGCAAGCTTGGGAATGCTCACAATGGTAGGAAATGGTGGGGTATGAAGAAGCTCCAACTCAAATCCAACAACATAACCTTGCTCTAATTTCTTTCTACAAAATGCATGCAATGGCTTCGTTTTATAGGCTAAGAGGTGGCCATCAAACAACTAGATCCAAATGTGAACTCTCCTCCTTCACGAACTAGTTCCAAGGTACACTAGGGGGCTGATTAATGCCACCAAGTATGTGAAGAGCCGAATTCAGAACCTTGGGGAGGATTGGGCCTTTAATGTGTCGCTGGGAGTGAGTGGTCCCGCCATTTTGACAGTAGCGCGGCTATCGAAGGAAAAACCGCGCGGGTAAACTGTGTAATACCCGCTATACCCTTTGTTTTGACTGTTTCTTGGCACTTATGGGCTCATGCTGTGTTTTGGATCTGTTGAGGATGCCTGTCGTGAGATGCATTCTTTATGTTGATGACGCTTTACTCGATGAATCGCCGAAATGTCGCATGTGTGCGACTTTTAGGTGTTAATAGTCTGCCCAAGTTTGCTGGATTAAGACACCTATAGTATTTCACTTAAACCTACAAAAGTAGTAGTTCTCCTAAAGTTGATAATATATCTCGAGTTTTTTCTTTGAATTGTAAATTGTAAACTCGAACTATTTCCGTATCGTACCAAATTTGAATTCGAATTCGAACTCAAACTTGGTAACTATGATTTTACCATATGTTGGTGCCCTCTCTCAAGAGAGATTAAAATCATGTTTAAAAAGAGGGCGTACCCTAGACCACCGAGATGGACCAGATCCGTTGGCCCTGGGGCATGGATTTGTGGATCCTTGGATCAGATACAGATTCGGATCTGGAACTTGGATTGGCTGTCCAAGATCCGCTACCTAATAACAATTTAACATTGGCAGCGAACAACAAACACGATTTTTAATAGTGAAATGTTGAGGAGTGTTTCTAATGGTGAATCCATAGGGAATTCTCATGGCAGCTAGAATGAACATGGTCTCAATTGCTCACCAACGATTGGATTTCGGGGCATGTTCATTGGGTCAAGCCCGCCGTTGGTTTCACGTGCTTTCCCGGGATGTTCATTGGATCGAACCTTCCTTTCGTCGATCGGTTCGCTCGTGCTCATTTGGTTCCCTCATGTAGTTCGCTTGCTTAATGTTTGTTGAGTCCAACCCTTAGCCCATCCATAAATAATTATTTTATAAATTTATATATTATATATTAATATTGCCAAGATGAGAACGAACTCTCATGAACTCCATAGTGAAACAGGGTGTTGGAGAATTCCTAAAACACTGTGGGATGAAAGGATTTGCCATCTCTGCGAGACTTTGAGTGTTGATGATGAAAATCACTCTCTTAGAATGCCTTGCGTACACCCACATTAGATCTCAGTTCCAAAATCTTTGCTACAATATAATATAGCCTTAGACCTTTATAAAATATAACCTTCTAACTTGTCAAGACTATGGTAAGTTAGGGATGCGTCTCTTTAAGCTTTTTGAGCTTAGGAATTTTTTTTTAAAGCAAATCAAATAATTTCTTTCTTTTGTTTTCTATTAAGGTCCAATAGACGGTAGTGTTAGAAAAAACAGGATCGCAGAGCAATAAAAATAAACATAAATGCAAATATAATCACACATACACATTACAAGAGAGACACATATATATCGTGGTTCACCCAACTTGGGCTACGTCCACACTGAAGTTGCCAGTCCTTATTATTATTCCGTCCAACAAAGTGAAGGGATACAACCTGCAGCACAACCGCTGCACTTCCTCTTCACTGTCTCACAGTCTCTCTTCCGCTCTCAGAGATCTTTACAATGCATAAAACCTAATACATCAACCCTAGCCGTGTTACAATGTATTTCTTTTATAAGGGAAATACAATGGGAAAATACTACGGGTTACCCAAAACCATGGGCCCGAAAACTGTCGGCGAAAACAGCCCCAAAATTTTTTCTCGGGGGCTACGCCCCCGAACCCCCATAACTTGGGGGCGTTACCCCCAAACCCCCTTTCTCGGGGGTGCTGCCCCCAAACCCCCGACGGGGCTCCCCTGGACCGCCTGGGGATCGTGCTAGGATCATAACCAAACTTGGGGTATGAACAGGGCTGAATAATAATATCTCTAAATCTAGAGGTCAGGCTCCACAACCAACAAGTAGACAAAAGCTGGTCTCAGTGGGCGTTAACCACCACCATCATCATTATCATCATTAACGTTATAGAATTAGACTTGTTACTTAAGTTATAAACTTGGTATTTTAATTTAATAACTTATATAAATTATAATTTTATATATTTTAACGTTTTTGTTATTAAAATCTAATACTTTAATCTTTAATTGATTTCTTACCATGTTTCCTTAAAGTCTGATAGCAGTGTTAATGCACAGTAACAATCATCATCATCATATTAAAAATATTATATATATTTTTAATTTTAATATAATTTTTATTTTTTAAAATTATATTTATATTAATTGTACCTGCCGTTGCTGCAATATATCCAGATCCTGGCCTTTTAAAAATCTATCTGTATTCGGATCTGGATCCTGGTAACTTAGCTGAAGCTTGAGACTTTTCATTTTTACACATGACCCTTGTAGATCTCCTGATCCATGGGAAAATCAGGGCAAGCTAATCGGTGTGAAGTTGTGTTTTGAGCCTCGATTCTACTATCTCAAAATCAAAATCAAAATAAGAAAAAACTAGTTTGGGGTTTTTGTCCAAGATGAAGCATGTGCAAGCTTTCAATTAGGTTGTTCACAAAGATCCAGGTTTGGGAAGTCCGTTGGTGTCTCCAAAAGTCTTAGTTTAGGATCAGTTTTTTTTAATTTTTTACTATGGATTCCTATTTTTTATTTTTATTGCCTTTGGGTTCACTACATTACATTATGACATGAGTACCTTATTCTCTTATGTTGTATCCTATTGACAAAGATTTATCTTCCATGTATGGTTTCAAACATCAAATTATGCATATCACATATAACTTTATAAGTAGTTTAGAGGTGCATTTACAAATGTATTGGGTTCTTCAATGTGAATTGATCAATGGGTTTTGCATTGAGAGATTATAAATACTAGCTTTGATGTTATTGCACCAGGAGACAAAAAACAACATAAAAATCACTGAATTGTTCCCAAATGAACTGTCCACAGGGTTTGCTTTTTTATTTACCTAAGTTCTTCAGCTTATGAATACCGTGTATGCTATGTATGTAGTTATGATCTAATTAGCCAACATAATCTCAGAGAGTACAGTTTTTCTAATTGTTTCAGACGTTCATCTTCCTAATCAAATTTATCGTAGAGTATTCTCTTCTTGTGTTTTATAAACATTAAAGTCACTTGTTTAATAAAGCTAAGGTGCATGTAGAATGTATGTGCATACACTCTAGGAGTTTGTGCTCTGTAATGGATTATTTTTTCTGGGCTTTCATGTTCTCTTTCCTGTTAGAGGAACCGGAAACTGTATAAGATGCCATATAGCTGTCTCTGCTAATTCAAAGATCAAAGTTTGACACTGCATAATCATTTGTTCTACTTATAATGGCACACTGTTCATATTGCAGATAAAAGTTTACTGATGATCTTAAGTCACCATTTTAAAGTTTTTCTTTGGTACATGTCCATAGCTTATTTAATCACATATTGTGATTTTCATTAACATTACTGGACGCTTCAATTTCTTCAGGCATTTCGTTCCAAATCTTACAATTGGAGCACCTGTGATTCAGAGTTTGAGGAAGCATACGCAGTGAGTTAAAATTAGTTTAAGTTTGCATTTTTCTTAGCTGACTGAATTACGTTAAGACGTTGTGCTATGTTTGTAGTTGAAAGCTTGCACAACTGAAGTGTGTAAGGCCATACCTCTGTCAGTAATATGTTTGAATTACCTGCAGCAAGTAGGACGTGCTTTATTTTGAATCATAGCTAATAGATTTCACGTACTGGCAGGGCATTCTTGGATTGTCACCTTATGGTCACAAACCCTCTTGATTATGTAGAGCCGTTTGCAAAAGCTGGAGCTTCAGGGTTCACTTTTCATGTGGAGGTTGCCAAAGGTATATTGCATGTGGTTGGAAGTTGATGTTGGATTTCTCCATAATTTACTTGAGTGGGTGACAATTTTTGCTGATATCACTTTGCTCCATCTCTTTTCAGACAATTGGCAAGATCTCATCAAAATAATCAGAAATGCTGGCATGCGGCCTGCAGTGGCATTGAAACCTGGAACTTCTATAGAAACTGTTTATCCATTGGTATGTATTTCTTGTTTTGCAGACGTTTCTCACTTTTAGTTGTATTGGACTGTTGGGTCTTGAATCAACTCCTCTATTTCTCTATTGCAAAGGGAAGATGAATGTTTTCAGCAGTTGTTAAGAAATCTTGAACTCAGAAAATTCTTCTTTCGCTTACTATTTAATAATTTATATCTCGAGTATTTAGTTATCTGCAGATATTGTCTCACATCTTCAAGCATGTGCTAGATGAAACTAGGAATATTTCTAAGAAACTGTATACAACATCACAAACATAATTATGAAGGAAATTTTAACGTTTTGCCTTTTGATGTCATATAAATACCGAAGATTGTCTCTCTGTAGTTTGTAAATATTTTCAAGCGCTTTTGAGTGACAGAGAGATCATATAGAGCCTTCTCAAATACAAAAATTGACAAATGCGATCCTAACATTTCAGGCTTTAACCCTTTTGTTGTTGTTTTTGGGTTTTAGCATGTCACCATTGGAAATGAATGACTGAGAATTTGAAGACCATAATTATCTATTTTTGAACATTTGGGATGACCCTATGCACAGGTGCTTATGTGTAACAAGATGCAAACATGCACATTTTTTGTGCTGCATGACAAGCTACCTTGCCCATTGTGTTTTGCAAGAAACATATAGTATAAGTTAAGATGTTAAAATGTAGGATAAAAATGCCCATGGTTGTATGGTCTAGCGGTAAGTTGGAAGTGATTGAACTTATTTTGATGTTGAGTTCATGTTATGCACCAAATTCCCAAAATAGCATAAAAATAGAAAGAAAGAGTAACCCAATGCCCCGATAATGAAATGAAGAGATGAATAAGAGGCCTCTTTGAGGGGGCAACCTCCTTTTACAATATATTATATGCACAAGATGATATGAGATGATCCTAAAACTAGGTCTCCTTGGTATATACATAGGTGACAAAGGGTACAATTACAGTTAAGGTTCTAGCGGACCATACATATACAATTAAGGTCCTGGCGAACCAATAAAGACAATACTGATATAATAATAGAATTGTAATGTCACAATATCTAAGGATTAACATGCCCCTTCCCTTCAAACAAATGTTGTCTTCAATACTTGATTAACTGTGGATGTTTTTGCATCAACAACTCATCTTTCCATGTCGCCTTTTCTATCGGCAAGTTCCTCCACCTGATGAGGTACTCAGTAATTGCTTGATTTCGTAGTTGTTTGATTTTTGTTTCAAGGATTGTTTCAAGTTCTAGTATGATTTTTCCTTCTCCATTAATCACTGGTAAAATAGTCTGAACTGGGATCTTGTCACCAATTACGTTTGACAGCCTAGAAACACCCCTCATAGTGCCGTCACTTAGCTGAAGGACAGCTATAAGCAGTGTTTCCCCCCAAAAGTAGGATAAATATAAACCAAACATGTGTAGTATAGGAGCAACAGATTCATGGATATAAATTGCACAAGTAGGTAATTTGTGAATAAATCATGGGAACCAAGTAGTCAAGAATAATAGAATGCCAGGACGTATCAGACAGAAATAGATGTAACATATCCTAAATACCTTGCAAACTTCCCCTCTTTGGATCTCACTGGAAAAACATAAAGGCACCCTAAAAATTTAGCATAATTTATGTGTATCCCATGAGCTGAATTATTTATATTGGTGTAAGTTTAATTAATTTACTTTGTGTAGAGCATGTTACATTATTCTCATGTCTAATTAATGATGTAATTTTAGAGTCATCAAAATCCTGGAAGAAAATATTCTCAAGGTAAGTGCAATGCAGAAGCTGAAAGAAAGTTCTATAGATTATGCATCAAGCATTGCATGGAATAAAGTTTGTGTCTATGATGAAAATAATCGCACCCTCAAAACCTGACCTTCATTCTTTTACAATACAAAAATCTTTTCAACTGTCATATATAAGGAGCGATGGTATGAAAGTTGGATTAATGGAAATGGGATGGTAGAATATATAGTTTCTACATTATAATTGACCAAATGCATCCAAACTAAAATTTTGGAAGATGCCCTATCACTATAATGAGATTTCATATGCAAATCCTTTATATGTTTGAAATTGATAATTTCCAACGCTAGAATGAGAACCCCATGCAATAGAATTGGTTTGTTGTCAAGTGGGTGTTTGGGAAATAATATATTGTATTTACACTCTGTCTATTATAAGTTTCCTTTCCTCTAGTTAGAGATTCCAATGCATATATTATTGTGACCAATTGGACATCAAAGTAACACAACGAAACATATAATGGAGAAAGTGAGATGGTAAAGGACAAAAGTCATTAGGAATGATAGAGTCTATTATAAGTTTCTTTCCATCTAGTTAGAGATTCCAATGCGTATATTACTGTGACCAGTTGAACATCAAAATAATACAATGAAACATATAATGGAGAAAGTGAGATGGTAAAGGACAATGTCGTTAGGAATGGTAGAGTGGTTCAACCAAGTATTTAAGACATGCAATATGAGGATTGAGAATTCAGGTTTATGTTGCTAAAAGAAATTCTAGTGAAGGAATGAATTAAATAACATCTAAATGATTATTGAAGTAGCTGAAAAGCCAAGTTGCATCTACAAAGCAGCACATTTTATTTGTAAGAAAGGGAAAATATGTAGGAAAAGAGAGAAAATAGTAGTTTGATGATTTTATTTCATGAATACGTAGGAAAAGAGAGAAAATAGTACTTTGATGATTTTATTTCATGAATACGTAGGAAAAGAGAGAAAATAGTACTTTGATGATTTTATTTCATGATGTAATGCCATAATACCTAATAATACCTAGGGAAGAAGGACGTATGTTATGGTAGAGTTATGTAACATCCAATAACATCTTATTTAATCACACGACTTAAGACATAACTAATCATTACATTATGGCCTTATCATTACTTTGTTAAATAAAGTGATATTTTACGCTGAAGGCATCTTTCATGAAACGGAAGCCCAACCAGCCTACTTGCAAACCCCGTCGTCTAAAACAGGGAGCTTTCCAATTCTGTCTAGAATGTGTGTTAAATTTTCTCAAATAATGGTAAAATGATAAGGCCATAATCATTACATTATGGCCTTATCATTACTTTGTTAAATAAAGTGATATTTTACGCTGAAGGCATCTTTCATGAAACGGAAGCCCAACCAGCCTACTTGCAAACCCCGTCGTCTAAAACAGGGAGCTTTCCAATTCAATCTAGAATGTGTGTTAAATTTTCTCAAATAATGGTAAAATGATTTTTCAGTCAAGGAATTCCTATAGGAAACTAAACAACAGAAAACTTAAGGCTATTCAAGATTGCACTTTGTAATTAATGCTAGAACCTATAAACACATACTGTAGAAAATATGTAACGGAAGCACAATAAATTGACTGTAAAAACCTGTTTTTTTTTAAGCAAGAAAAAAAACCTTCTATTACTAATTTACTTGTTATACATAGTTTACATCAGTGCCTAGCTGATAATCTCAAAGGAGATGCAACCGAACCAGATTTTTAGAGATTTACAGCATGACCTCCATCTCAAAATCAGTGTCCAACATGACTACTGAGCAGTTTCTTTCTTTGCTTCTTCTTCGTCATCTGATTCGATAATGTGGGGTGATTGCGGTGTACTGCCCGGCTCAGGCTACTGCGTGGTGATGTTTATGCTCATTTGCCTCATCAGAATGTCCATTTTTTTGTCCAAGAATTTCATCTCCAGCCGTATGTGTTTCCATGGTTGAGCAGCTTCCTTCAACTCCGCTATGTCCTCTTCAAGCTTGGTGTTGCATTGGTCCCTTTCTGCCCCGTGATTTTTCCAGGAGGGCTTTCATTGACCAATACAAATACAGGGAGTGATGGTAGAGGGCCATTTTCGATTGCGTATCTCCAGTGTCCACCACCCAATCGGCCTTCATAACTGTCTCTTATTTTTTTCTCCTCCCGAGTGATATCCCACTTAACGTTTCCAGGGATGCTTTCATGATAATGTCTAGCTGCCTCTATTGTTCTGCTAAGGCTTTTGGTGTGCGGGGTGGCAGCCTCCGCCACCTTTTCTTTTCCCTTGCTGCCTTTATTGTCCATACCCTTCCCCTATGCTTTCAAGTTTCAACCAAGCACCTCACAGAGAACGACTCAAATCGGGTGGGGACAAACTGAGCTGAAACCAACGTAATTTGAGCTGGCCAAACCAAACACCTTGTAGAGAGTAGCCTAGACGAGGTTGGAGCCAACGGAGCCTGAACCAACCTCTGCTTAATAAGCATAACACACAAAGACGAGACTCATGGAACCTGAGCCAACAAATTTGAGACCAAACACTGCTACAAATTCCTCTCAGAGTCTCGGGAAAATGAGCTGGAGAGTGCTCATTCCCTGCCATGGATAAATAACCTTTAGCTTCCTTGAGGGCTATCTGTTAGAGTTTGCATTTTAATTCAATTATGTTAGATCTTTAAACTGAAAGATAGACAAGCACAACAAAACACAAAAGACACAAGAAATTTCCTTGGGGAAACCATAAAGGAGAAAGCCCCACAACTTCCTCAAAAATAGATTTGTCACTAGTAGAATATCAAACAAGATAGAAAACCCAAATATAAGATGTCTTCTGCAGCTTCTCTTTTTCTCCTCCAGCGAACTTGCCTTCTCTCTCACTTGGTGCGAACTTGCTTTAGTGAGTGTGATATCCAAATGAGAGAGTGAGTCTCTCTATATATACTTTATGTGTGAGTGACCTAATTCTTCAATGGGGCTGACTTCCCTGACTGACTGGGCTGACCTGTCCTAGGGGGACTCAAAAAATACATTTTACATTTATCTTTTGGGGAACTATTGCCCCGACTTACAATGGAGGTTTTACCTCGATATTCTTGCATGACCAAATACAATAATGACATCCCCGAACGGAGGAAAAACATCTCCAACGAAGGTACAATAAAAGTACAATAATAATATAATAATATACAACAAAATATCTTCCGAAGTTACATTTACAACAACACTCCCTCTTAACTAGGAAGGTATTCTCTTGACACAATCATCATCACAGTTGGACACAAATTTTGGACAACGTCATCATCGCTGGATCATTATCATTGCTGGATCATCATCATCGCTGCTGCAGCAATCCTCATCTCGTTGATCATTGACTAGTGACATCTCTCGAATCTATTCGTCATGAGAAGTTCTATAGAGCCAGCCCTTTTTCATGCTGGATGTAGGCCTACCTCTCATTTAGGTCTTCATCATCTCTACGAGCAAGCCATCAAGTAGGTACATCCCGGGACCACACATTACATTGCCACAACAATCACCTGTGTCTCCTACTATCATCTCATCGTATCCGGATCATCTCATCATCCCATGCGGAGAGCAGCTCAAGTGCATACATCATGTCCAATAGACAACCCGCGTCTTCCACCCAGTGGATACAACCCAGGGACATCTACGTCTTCCACCCAGTGGATACAACCCAGGGACATCTGCGTCTTCCACCCAGTGGATACAGCCTAGATGTATTACGTCTCTCTCTCAGTCAACCTGCGTCTTCCACCCAGTGGATACAGCCCAAGGACATCTGCATCTTCCACCCCATGGATACAACCTAGATGTATTACAACTCTCTCAATCAACCTGCGCCTTCAAACACGTGGATACACCCCAGGAGAATCCCAGATGCATTATGTCCTTTCAGACCACCTGCGTCTTCCACCATGTAAGATACAGCCCAGGCGCATCCCAGATGCTTTATGATCCGTGGACCTGCCAACATCTTCAAACATGTGGATACAACCCAGGAGCATCCCAAATGCATTACATCTTTGCAGACCACCTGCGTCTTCCACCATGTAAGATACAGCCCCGGTGCACCTACGTCTTCCGACCATGTCACATCACTCCCTCTTTCGAGGAACATCGATCTGGATAACACCAAACTTCTCTCTGAAGTACTCAAACTTCACCCTTGCTAACGGCTTGGTCAACACATCGGCTGTCTGCTCGTCTGTCACCACATACTAGAGCTTCACTGCTCCTCTCTGCACCATATCCTGGATATAGTGGTACTTGATCTTGATATGCTTCGACTTGTCATGGAACATCGGGTTCTCAGACAACTTCACACAACTTTGGTTGTCATAAAAGATACAAGTCGCCTCTAGCTCGATATCAAACAAATCTGACAGTAGCTTCCGAAGCCATACTGCTTCACAAGTAGCCGAACAAGCTGCAACATACTCTGCTTCGGCTGTATTCAGTGCCACACATGACTGCTTCCTGCTAAACCAAGAGATCATACCGGCTCCCAAACTGAAGCAGCATCCCAAAGTGCTCTTCCGATCTGTGGCACTACCTGCCCAATCTGAATCAACATAACCATGCAGGTTAATCTTCTGATTCGTCGCATATTTGAGTCCATACTCAATTGTACCCTTCAGGTACCTCAATATATGTTTTGCAGCCGTCAGGTGAACATGCCTCGGATCTGTCAAGAACTAGCTCAGTGTGTTCACAGCAAAACATATGTCCGGTCTCATGTTTGTTAAGTACATTAACGAACCAATCATATACTTATACATCATGGCATCAACTGTCTCTGAAGAAGCATCACACAATAGCTTCAAGTTCGATGCCATTGGTGTGGCCATTGCCTTGCAGTCCATCATTTCGAACCTCTTCAGAATCTCCACTGCATACTTTCCTTGACCAAGGAAAATCCCATCCGCACTCTGCCACACCACCATACCTAAGAAGTAGTACATCATTCCTAGGTCCTTCATCTCAAACTCTGTGGCAAGCCTTCTCTTTGTATCTGCAATGAGCTCATCATCCCCTGTTACAAACAGGTCATCTACATATAGTAGTAATATCACTGGTCTTCCGCCCTCAACCTTGAAGTAGAGGTTGGAATCTGCTTTACTCTTGGTAAAGCCTAAGCTCATTACAAAGCTATCTATCTTGTCGTACGATGTCCTGGGCGCCTGCTTCAAACCATACAAGGCTTTCTTCAGCTTGCACACATGAGTTTGTTTGTCATGTGTCTTGAATCCCAGTGGCTGCTCCACATACACTTCCTCTTCAACTACACCATTCAAGAATGATGTCTTGACATCCATTTGGTGTACCTTCCATTTCATTATTGCGGCTAAGGCAAGTATAGAATCTAGATCTGATGGAAGTGTATCATGCTACAGGTGCAAATGTCTCCTTGTAGTCTTTGCCTTCTTTCTGAGAGAAGCCACGTGCCACAAATCTTGCCTTGTGTTTTTCGATGCGACCATTTGCAGCATGCTTGATCTTGTAGATCCATTTCGAAGTCATAATAGACTTCCCTATTGGTCTTGGAACTATCTCCTAGACATCATTCTTCATAATCGAGTGGTACTCTTCGATCATGGCATCCTTCCACTCCTTTTCTACTGCTTCCTCGTAGTTGGAAGGTTCTTTATCAATGATGTCACATAGTAGGGCCACATAGTTGGAGTATGGTCCGAGTCTCTTGTTTTCTCCGTGTGTCCCATCTGGAGCACCATACTTCTCTGCATCTTGTATTGCTTCACGTGCCCATGCTGGTATTCTCTTGTGGGAGTTCTTCTCGCGAGGTGGATCTACAGTTTCTTGTGGTTCTGTCACGTCATGGTCTTGGTGATCTTGAATTGTCTCCTCCATAACTGTGTCTGGTTCTGGGAGTTTCAAGTTCTTCAGTTTCTTCAATAGGTAATTGTCTGGATTTGTTGTATGCTGAGTCTTCATCAAAAGTTACGTCTCTGTTGATCTTGATCTTCTTGAATCCAGGGAAGTATATTCGGTAAGCTTTTGATGTGTCATTGTATCCCACGAATATGCCCTTCTTCCTTAAAGGATATAGTTTTGTTCTCTTTTCGGAATGTGTATGTACATAGGGCAGCCAAATATTTTGAGATGGTTGATTTTTGGTTTCTCTCCTGAGAAAGCTTCTTCTGGAGTCTAGTTGTTCAATACACGGTGAGGTGTACGGTTTTGTACATACACAGCTGTTCTTGCTGCTTCTGCCCATAAGTGCATTGGAAGATCTTGATCATGGAGCATTGCCTTTGCTGCTTCCATTATTGTTCTGTTCTTTCGTTTTGCAATGCCATTTTGTTGAGGATTGTAAGGAGTGCTCAACTCCCATTTAATCTCGGATTCCCTGCAAAGTTCCTTGAATTCTTCTGAGGTGAATTCTCCGCCATTGTCTTATCGTAAAGTCTTGATCTTCCTTTCAGTATGATTTTCAACTAAGGCTTTGAATTCCTTGAATTTGCTGAATACTTCATCTTTGCGCTTCAAGAAATAAATCCATGTCTTACGAGAAAAGTCATCTATGAAAGAAACATAGTATACATACCCGCTTAATGAGCTGGAAGACATGGGACCACACACATCTGAGTGGACTATCTCCAAGATTCCTTTTGCCTTGCTTTCACTGCTAGAAAATGTCTTCTTCACATTCTTCCCTTGTGCACATCCCTTGCAAATGCCTTCATGCTTTGTTTGTATTTCTGGTAGACCTGAAACTGCTTTGCGTGCAATTGGTAGTGCTCTATAGTGCACATGTGCAAGCCTTCTGTGCCATAATTCGCTTGGTTCCTGTTATCACACAACTTGTAGTTGCCCTTAAAGGTGATCCTATCCAGGATGGTAGAGGTGCTAGGCAACCAAATAGGTGACCCAAGAGGGTCTCGATTCCCAAGGATTATTGGTTGTCACGCTAATCGAGGCACTCTTCACTTTGGATCAAGCCAAAGCGAGATCAAGGGGGAGACCCTTACTAGCCACTAAGGGCTAGCGAATCAACACAAGACACTCTAATGGTTACTAATGATGCACAAGAGTAGATCTTGGAGGATAAAATTTAGATCTAGGGAAACGTAGTGGTTTATGGGAGTTAGAAACTGGTTGAGGAGGCTTAGGCAAAATAGAGATTCTCAACCATAGATGAAAAGTACCACTTATGAATTTAGGGTTTAAGCAAATGAGGCCAAAGTGGACCCAAAGTAGTAGATTCAGGTGTTAAATCACTAGATCTAGGTGCTTGATGAATAGATCTATAAAATTTGGAGGGTTTCAAGCATACCCAATTGATAGATCTAAAAAATTGACCAAAGACTCAAGGAGGTCGTCTCACCTAGAGGAGACTAGTGCTAGATCCAGGGGTAAATGGAGTCGAATTGAGTTGAAAATTTAGATCTAGTGTTTTTATAATTACTTCAAAGTGGGTTGATGGCCGTACTCAAATAGGTACCCGATCTATCAGATCTAGAAAACAAGGGTTTTAACAATGAGGGTTTTAATGGTGACAATTGGAATGGATCTCGAAACAACAAAAATAATTCGAAACGCACTTGGAAATGCTTGCACCTGCCTTGCAAAATGATGATCTTCCCAAATCGAAGCAATCTAGAGTGAGATCTAACCTCCCCAAGTGAAATTGCTATGCTCCAAGATAGCCAATGCGCCCCTCCTGCCAAAAACGATCAAGAGTTAGAATCGATCTAGACAAGAAGTAAACTATACGGCAAGAAAGATGAATCAAAGAGCATCAATTTGATCACAAGATACAATAAAAATACTCCCTGATGGAAGACGTCTTAAGGAGGAAGGATGGAGTCTCCCCACAATAGTGCCCCCTTCAAAAACGTCCTCCTTCTCTACCACACGGCCCCTGCAAAAAAAATGGTTATGGAAAGAGCTAGATCCACAATGATGTTGAAGAGAAAAGACTTTACAATCACTTGCAAGAGCATTCATCAAAGCTTCCAAGAGTTTTTGCAAAAATATTTTATTATGCCAAAAATCCAAGAGCCCAAGAGTGCCTTTACAATGAGGGGGGTCTCTTCCTTAAATAGGAATGAGAGAGACCAAAACCCTAACCACTTTTTGAATGAGTGGTGGAGATCAAAAGATATAACAATAATAATCAACGGCTAAGATGAGTTGGAAATACAATACATGGATCAACTCACAAATAGAGCCGGGGGCGCACTCACTAAATCGCCCAAGGGGGACGCACCACATGACAAATGACTAGGCCACATGATATAAGCACATGGTGGGGCTAGGAGGTAATCATATCCTTCACTAACATGGCCCCATGGCACAATAACAAATAATATGACAATATAACATCATAAAGTGACCATAAGACCAAATCGTGGCCCCCTCTAAGATACAATAAAATGTCCAAAATGACGAATACTGGGACGTGTGGACCCCACTGATGTTGGAATAAGTGCTAGAAGGTGTGGACATCATCATCAAGGTATCCCAGACCAATCTCATGCCATTTCCTTGCCCCACTAAGCCAAAATTCCCGTAACTCACTGCCAAGTGTCCCAGACACAAATCTGACTGCACCAAAATGTCTGGAGATGGGGCAATATGGTAATAACGACTGGTTGGACCCCCCATCCCCTCAGGAGCGCCCTAGGAGAACGTGCTATCTCAATGCAAGTGCTGACAAGCCATTTCTGCATGGCAAAACTGGAGAAAGGTGGTAATATGACTATATCATCACCTGTAAGTGCTCAGAACTGATAACTAAGTGCACCAATGAGCTCAGAATGCTCAAATATACTAGGAATGAGTACTCATACACTGTGTGACCATCAAGGGATACCTCTGTAAGCTCATCCATGCCCAAAATAATAAAAAATAATGGTCCGTAATAATGATAATCATAAAAAAATCCATCAAAACATCATCTGAAACTGCTGTTTGAGGCATGGAACCATCTAATGGATCCATATGGGCCATGAATAGTGCATTTCGAACACTGTTTGCCCAAACTCACCTTGGACTTTGCGGTTGACTTGGTCAAACTGAGTTGACTAGGTCAAGAATGATCAAAATAATGATCCAGACCATGAATAACTGCTCCTGCAAGTGCAAATGGTTATGATATGCTCCTTCAATTATATCAATAGCTAGACCAAAGCATAGAGTGATGTTTAACTGGCGTAAGCATGTAAATAATATGAATAAGATAAGCTTAGATCAAAGTAACTAGCTACTAAAAACATGATTTTCAAGTGTATACTCGTTTACTTACTTGAACAATTTGCTAACCACGGGTGAAGGTGTAAAAATAAAGGCTAGGCTAGGGGAAGGACTCAACAACCTCAACACTGCAATCTCTTGGATGAAGGAACCAGGGAAACCACCTAGACATATATTGGATAGAAGATAACACGAGGAATGGTGGTGTCTCACAAATGGGTAGAGTGATGAGAATGTTTCCAATAGACTTTAGATAAGCAACCTTTAAGCAATTTATTATTTGTCAGATTTCACATTTAAGATTTCACATTTATTTCATTTCATATATTTTCACAAGCCAGCCTCCAAGAGCAGGTGGCCTGAATAGCCTGGTGGGCCGAAGATAATGACTCGGTATGACCTCCATTGCCCGCCACCATCCATAGGTGCGACGGAGTCACCACCTTGTTTCCCTGTAGGGGTAAATGGCCTTACACCACACAAAGGGTGAGTGTGCGTCCCTTGGCCACTGACTACCTAATATAGATATGTATAGTTAGTGTTTAGCAACACTGTTTCTACTGACTAAGCATCCCTTAGATGTAGCATTTTAGATCCGATGCTCTAGTGTTTAGCAACACTCTTTGTAGGAATACTTGGTTTCGAGGGCTAGAGGAGAGCAACCACTGTGACTAAAATCACACACTCTAGAGCCGAGACACATTGCAAGCTGGGAATCTATCCAACACAGAGGTCTAGGTGGGGGAAGTCCTCAAGATCACTAGATAAGGTGTGAGTCGGGATAAAACCAAAATTGGAGGGTAACGGATGGACGGAGAAAATGACTAATGGTGCCATGGATAGCGAAGGCCCTAAAATAAGGGAATGGACAAGTCAGTACTTCATGGAGTAAGGGTATGACCAATGAGTATATTCAAGAACCTCCTGTTAATAGTAACAAACCACTTTTAATCTAAACAACAAGTAAGCATCAAGATAGAGCCATCAACCATCACAATATACCAGTCATAAACTACCTAGATAAGAGGAAGAGCACATCAACAACCCACATGTACCACAATATATACCTGTTGGATCATGCATTTGAGTCCCTAATCTGAACTGCCTGAATAACATTGAAGCAGTGCATCTGAATATAATATGGGCACTGTCATCAATCTGCTCTGGATGATAGAGGAATGGCTATCTCAGTCATCGATTTGGGGTCATGGGGCTCAGTCCTGGCACGAGACTGTAAATGTGCACTCTGGATCCATTGAATATATGTGAGTGATTATCAAAATGATGCTCGTCATAGGATGATCTCATCAAAACTGTGTAAAGGATTGGCTCAAAAATATACTAGAAACTTTTCTGCAATCATGGTAGCCCAACTACTATGGATGTGATAACAGTTCCATGGATTCATGAACCAACGCTTGTTCTAGTTGTCCTTTTAATTTGTACAGGCCTCCCTCTTGCTCTCCAATTATTGTTGCATCATTTATTGTCTTTCCTTTTGGCCACATTAGAACTTGGCCATCAACAAATGCAACCCGCATTCCTTTAGCATCTAATGCTGAGATGGAGAGAAGATTTTTCTTCAAACCTGGTACATAGAGAACATCTTTCATCTTTAATGATTTGCCGGAATCTAGCTTGTAGGAAGCTTCTCCACTTCCTTTTTTGGGATATTTATAATCATCCCCAAGTTTCACCTTATGTGGTGATTCATGTTCTGATAGGTTGATGAAAGATTCTTTGTATCCCGTCATATACTTGGATGCTCCACTATCCACAAGCCAATCATTACTTCCATGTGTGATGGTACCTGTGAATGTTGAGATTAAAACATATTCTTCATCACTTGAAGAATCATCCCTTTCTTCTTTGGTTCTTTTCCTTGCGGGTTCATCATCTTCAGCGGTGTGAGCATGATGCCTCTTCTTGTTGGTTCTTCTGGAGGATCCTTGATTCCTGGGACAATTTCTTGAATAATGTCCTTTCTAATCACATGTGAAACATCTGATACTAGAGAGGTCTCTTCTACGTCCATGGTTCCTATTGGGTCTTCTGGACCTTTTGTGATGATGGTCCTCCCTTTTGTTTTGGTTCTTCTTAGTATGAGCAGTTAGAGCTTGGTCATCATTAGCTCCCATCTTCTCTTCTCTTGCTACTAGTCGAGCTTCTTCTTGGGTGCATTCTTCCTATAATCTGCTAAATGTGATTAGCTTCTTCCTGGCACATATTCCTTGAATGAATGAGTCCCATGATCTTGGGAGACCATTCAAGGTAGTCATTACAATTTCTCCTTCTTCAACATTGTCTTCAACTGCTTCAAGTTGTTCCTTGATTTGAGAGACCCTTGTGAAGTAAGATTGCATAGTCTCTGAGTGTTGGATCTTCACATTCTTGAGTTGGTTCCTTAGAGTCATCTTTCGATTAATGTTCTTGCCTTTGTATATCTTTGTCAAAGCATCGAAAATCTCCTTGGGAGTCTTCAAGGATGATACATGAGGGATGAGGTGATTTTTGATGGAGTTTGCAATAATCCTTTTGGCCTTGACCATGTTTTTCTTGTGGTTTTCCTTTCCCTCTTCTCCCTCTGGTTCTGGAACCTCTTCATTGACATACTTGTCCAAGTCATTCTCTTCTAGGACAAGAGAGATTCTATACTTCCATGCCTGAAAGTTATCAAGTCCCTCAAGCTTATCCTCAAGCTTGGTGTGATTTGTCATTTTTATATGAGAACCTCAAATGGAAATAACAAGGAATTAGATCTTACCAATTTGAGATGCCCAACTTGATTTTGGAGCTGGCTGACCTAGGGTTTGTTAGAGAAACCCTAATTTTCCAAACTTGGAATTTTGAACTTCTGCTTGGATAGAAAGATGCGCCTCCTCAAGGCGAGTTGTCCAGTATACTCCTTTGCCTGGATTGATGGAAGGAAACCCCAAACGTTTGATGCCCTAGTTTAATCCCGGCACCAGTGATTGGGTCAAAAATGAAAATTCTTCAAATTGAATTCTACTTCCTCCAAAAGATGCGCCCTCCTAGGGCGAGTTAGCCTAGCCCTCTTTTCTTGATGATCTGTGGAGAGAAGACCTTTAACTAGGAAGCCCTAGTTTCTCGCTGTTGCACAATGCCTTCTTTTCCGAGTGGCTCTGATACCATGTTAGAGTTTGCATTTTAATTCAATTATGTTAGGTCTTTAAACTGAAAGATAGACAAGCACAACAAAACACAAAAGGCACAAGAATTTCCTCGGGGAAACCATAAAGGAGAAAACCCCGCAACTTCCTCAGAAATAGATTTGTCACTAGTACAATATCAAACAAGATAGAAAACCCAAATATAAGATGTCTTCTCCAGCTTCTCTCTTTCTCCTCCAACGAACTTGTCTTCTCTCTCACTTGGTGCAAACTTGCTTGAGTGAGTGTGATATCCAAATGAGAGAGTGAACCTCTCTATTTATACTTTGTGTGAATGACCTAATTCCTCAATGGGGCCGACTTCCCTGACTGACTGGGCCGACCTGTGCTAGGGGACTTAAAAATACATTTTACATTTATCTTTTGGGGAACTATTGCCCCAACTTACAATGGAGGTTTTACCTCGATATTCTTGCATGACCAAATACAATAATGACATCCCCGAACGGAGGAAATACATCTCCGACGGAGGTACAATAAAAGTACAATAATAATATAATAATATACAACAGAATATCTTTCTAAGTTACATTTACAACAACACTATCATGGTGACACTCCAGACTATTATTGCAATTGGATCTTGTTACTTCACAATCTAAGTCTCTGTGATCGTTCTCACGCTCGAGTACCAACCTTCCATGCGAGCATCTCTAACTATAATCTCGTTATCGCTCTCATACTAGTTCACTTATGCTCACAATTTATTAACCGTCATTTCCTTATGGCTAGTGTTGACACGTGCCCAACTCCCTGTCTTTGGATGGTCTCAACGTGTCTCTAATTTGCTGTTGCGCGTTAGCCTCGTCCTTTTCCGGCTGTCTTGGGTTTCTCACCCTACTTGGGGGGTGATAGTGTTGCTTTGCTATGTTTATGTAGTCGTATCTTAAGGGAAGTAGGGGGAAAGTATCATTCCAAGCATTAGTTATTTTATTGTGCTTGGTTGTCACTCTCTCATTGGTTAGCATGTCCGCCAATTTGTTTACTGTTCGGCGTACATGCAAGGAGATGATGCCAACTAACTTGGGTATGAGTTGTGCTATCTCCTCCAATCTTGAGGCTAGCCGCCAACTTTTGGATATTTTGCTAGGAATTGTCCCATTTTGCATTCATTGGAGGGCTTGTATGAGGTGTTGGGAGTCTCCTTCTATGACCAAGTTGGAGTGTCCCTGACTTTGTGCGATTTTCATTCCAGAAATAAGACCGTGGGTTTTTGCTTCATTGTTTTTGGTGTGACCCATGGATCATGCATATATCTCAAATTACTCCGCCATAAGTTGTGGGTCCGGGGTTTCCTTTGGAGGCTCCTTCAAAGTTTAGCTTTAGCATATTTTTTGGTGGAGGGTTCCAAGTATGCATGTTTGTTTGTTGAGGGTTAACAAGACGAGTTGTGGTCTGGAGATTGCCTAGTTGAAAATTCCAAGCTTGCAGACTGATCTTTTCAATGTTGTTGCATTTGTGATCATCCTCAGTCCAATGTTTTAGTTGGAGGGTTTCTTGAATGTTGTTGTGTATTTGATCCCAAACACGAGTAGAAGCTACTTCGGTATTTTTGAAGATTCATCTATTGCGTTCCTTCCAAAGATTCCACATGACGAAGCTAGGAAAGAGTTGCCATGCTCTGTTTATGATGGGGCCGAGGTAGGGTGTTTCATGCCAATTGCTTATGGTTTCAATTATTCTATCTTTGGGTCCGTGTATCTGCCTAAAGATTGATGCTCCCTTTTCCCATAGCTTGTTGGAGTAGCTATATTGGTTGAATAGATGTTTTGTTGTTTCTTCTTCTTGGTGGCAAAGGTGATAGTACAAGGGGCCCTCAAAATTTCTCTTGCATAATTGATCCTAGGTGAGAATCTTTTTTCAAGCTATCATCCATAAGAAAGTTGAGATTTTGGGCCAAAAATTTGAGGTCCATATTTTTGTCCATATAGACTAAGGTTGCAGAGTGTTGTGACCTATGTATAGGGAGTAGGCTTCTTTTGTAGTGAAATTTCCAACTAGTTTGTGGCTCCATCTTATTTTATCCAAAGTTGCACCAAGTTTCCGGGTCGTGGCAGTGCGGGGGAGCGGGGACGTGTGTAGACCACCCCCAAATTTTAAGAAAAATCATGGGGGATGTGGGGATGTCGATGTCTTTAACATAGAGGGGCCCGTCTCCAAAATTATTAAAAATATATAAATCCCAACATATTAACATAACAATGCCTCATCCCATCACCATTTAAATACTAAATACTAAATTCATCATTGTGAAATGTAAACAAGATTGTCAATATGATTTATCATATTTCAGTATTTGAATTTCACATATTGGGATCTTATTCATCAATAGCACCCTGTGCCCCCCTCCTTTAGGCTCTAGCCCTTGGCTTTACCTTGAATCTTGAAGTTGATCCTCCAAGGACATTAGTCGACACCCTACAATTTTGATGAAACCTCCTAATCCAAGCTTTAAAATAAGGTAGAAAATTCAAAATCCTTCCCATGCTTAATAAATGATTTTGCTCGAGTGAATGTACATTTTTATTAGCGTCGTGATAGAGGAGTTCAACAATCAACACCACCAACATCAAGGTACATAGAGGGGTTGATGTGCTTGATTAAATGCCAATCCCATACTGTCATACATGATAGAATATAGTGGAAACATTGCAATCCTGAAATTCTGAATAGTGTTAAGCATGTTGCATTTTGAATGGGATCTAAAATTCTACTTTTTGCATATGAAGTTCGATGAGGTTGGAACCACTCTCAAACATCCTGAAACAATTAATGGTAATATTAAAAATTTAGGTAAAAGGATAGCAAATGAAAGATAAGGAGAATGTCACTTTTAAGAATTTAATATTACCGGTTAATGTTAGATAACTCAATAATTACCGGAGTTTGAAATTAGACATAGTTAATCAGAAATCAGGTTCTATATATAAGTAGTTTTTTTGTTTTTTACAAAAAAGAATTAAAAATTAGGAAGGGGCGTCTAGGCATTGCGCTTTTCGAGAGGGGGCGCTCATATGCCCCCCTTTTTGTGATACGTCTCGCCATGTGTTTCCCCACGTTTCGCCAATTTGGGGACGTGGGGAAACGTTTCCCTAGGTGCTCCCACGTCCCGAGGGTGTGGGGAGTGAGTGGGGCATGCCCTCGACCTTGGGAGACGCGTCCCCATGTAACACTGATTTTTTCTGGTCCTTGCTTTTTAATCTTGCATGTTTGAAGATGTTCCAATGCCTATGGGTGGTCTATTATCCCTTGCCATTCCTCAATGGATATCCATTGTCTCCATTCCTCAGAGAGTGTTGAAGTTTGCTAGTAGTGCTTTAGGTGGGTGTGTTTGGATGCTACATCTTGAGTTTGAATTTCCTTAAAGATTGATGAATCCGCTAGTTTGTGTAGCTGTTGCCATGCATCCTCGGAGAAAAGGGCTGAGCTTCATCCTTTATCTCCCTAAAACAGTGTTTAGCTATTATTTTTCATTGATTCCATGTTGAGTTCCAGTTAAGTGAGCCTATTTTGATGCCTTCCATACGGTCTGAATCCTGAGTGTTGTCTAGCAGATTGTATTTTGTCCTCCAAAGCTTTTACTATGTGTTCAGGGTTGGTTATAAACCTCCACCATATTTTGGCTCCTAGGACAAAATTGAAAGCCCCCGGATCTCGAAGATCTAGTCCTACTCCTCTGTGTAGTTTAGGTAAGCAGACTTTTTCCCAAGCTAACAATGCCCATTTTTTTTCCTGCATTTGCCCCATTCCAAAGAAAATTTCTTTGCATGTTTCAAATTTCCTTTAAGACATGTTTAGGAGCAGCCATGATTGAGAGTAAATAGAGGCATAGATTTTACTAGAATGAGTTGTCTCGGCAAATTGAGAGTGCGGTATGTCTAGTTTGCCAAGTGCTTTCTTAATTCAGACAACAGATCTTCCCATGAAGAGTTTTGGATAGCATTCTCGATCAGTGTGGCACCCAAATATTTGGATGGAAGGGAGCTCCTCTGATGGTCCATTAGTCTAGAAATTCGATGTTGGATGTTTAATGAAGTATCAAGGAAAAATATATGAGATTTGAAAAGATTTATTGTGGTACCTGATGCTGCAGAGAAATCCTATAGTATTTGCTTGTAAGCTCTGGCTTCTCTGATAGTAGGGAATCCCATTAACTTTATGTCATCTATGAATTGAAGATGAGTATGAGTGGAGTCATTGGGGTGAAGTTTAATGCTAGAAAGCAATTGCATTTAAGAGCAGCTTGAATGCTTCTACTTAGTTTTAATTTTTCGATAATTTCATTCAAGCATTATCTAGGATCCTACTAAGAGAATAACATGCACAGCATAACAATCATAAACACAAGAGACACAAAGTTTCCTTGGGGAAAACCAAGAAGGTGAAAAATCCTGCAACTTCCTCAGAGATAGAATAAGCCCCAATACAAAGATCACAAAGATCAATCCCCAAAAGATAGATGACTCCAGCAGCTACTGCTCCTCCACTTGTGCGCACTCCTCTCTCTCAACTATGCGAATTGGACGAGTGAGTGAATGAATAGAATGAGAGCCACTCACTCTCTATTTATACACAACTTAACCTGCCTTTAACCCTAACAGGGCCGACTTCCTAAGGAAGCCTAATAACCCATCCACATGACTCATACAGGGCCGACCCCACACTGGTGGTCTAATAACCCATCAAATATAAGTTGCGACACTTACAATAATACTTGCAACACTTACAAATACAAATGACGACACTTCTGATTGGAGGAATAATACATCTCCATCAGGAATATAATAAAGTACAAGTGTAATACATAGAAGAATATCTTCCAAAGTTACAAATACATCAACACTCCCTCTTAACTAGGAAGGTATTCTCTTGACACATGTCATCAATACATATCGGCACAAGTCTTAAATTCTGGAGTTGGATCATCGTCACTGGATCACAGAGCATCATCGTCACTGCTGCTGTACTCGTCATCTCGATCACTGGGCTATCTCTCAATTCTTCTCGTCATAGGAAGTTCTATAGAGCCAGCCCTTTTTCATGCTGGATGTAGGCCTAGCCTCCTATAGGTCTTCATCATCTCTGCGAGCTGGCCATCCTGTGGAATCCTCAGGACTAATTACGTGCGTCAACAAAACCTCGAAAGAGCATCTCGGGACTGATTACGAGCTTACTGCTCAACCTATCGGATCTCCCAGGGAGCTATTACATGTGCCCACCACAAAACCTTAAAAGAGTGTCCCAGGAACGTTTATGTGCATAGCACGACCAACAAGAACTCTAAAGAGCATCTCGGGACTTTTACGTGCCTAGCAGAACCTATCGGATCTCCAGGATTGATTACATGTGGTCTGGCAAAACCTCGAAAGAGCATCCCAAGGCTGATTACGAGCTTACGGCTCAATGTTGGATTTTGTACAACTTCGGAAGATATTATTCATTATATTTTATTGTACTTTCATTGTACTTGTTTATACCTCCTAAGGGGAGAAGAACTTTATGTAATCAATTATGTAAACACATGAAAGAATCAATGTAAGCCTTGGGGTGCAAAAGAAACAAATAAAAAGATTAAATTTAAATTATTTATTGCCCCCAGGTGAAGTCGGCCCCATTAGGGAATTTTCCAGTTTGCACTTGTATAAATAAGAGGGTCGTGCATCTCATTAGCTCATTCACTCACTTAGGAAGTGCGCATCACTTGGAAGAGGCAAATTTCGCATCACTTGAAGGAGGAAGCTTATTTGGGGCATCTACTTGTGAAAGATACTTTCACATTCTTTCTCTCTCTTTATTTGTACTTTGATCTCAGAATTATCATCTCTCTGCGAAGGTTGCTGGGTTTTCTCCCATTTGGGTTTCCCAGGGTAAATTCTGTGTTGTTGTTTTGTGCCTAGTCTTACTTCTAGTGATCTTGGTAATGCATTTATGCTTTATGCTATGAATGTATGAAATTTAACACTCAACCTATCGGATCTCCTAGGGAAATATTATATGCCAAGGACAAAACCTCGAAAGAGCATTTGCCAGATCTCCTAGGGAGCTATTATATGCCATAGAAAAAACCTCGCAAGAGTATCTTCAAATCTCCCAAGGCAAGATTATATGTCCTCCCAAGCAAAACCTCGAAAGAGCATTTGCCAGATCTCCCAGGGAGCAAAGTCACCTGACACGGGGACACGGGACATGTAGGACACGAAAATACGAGAGTCCGACACGGACACGGTGACCCCCGAAATCAGGACACGTAGGATACGTTTTATATACATATATATATTTTTTTAAAAATATATTAAAATTTAAAAATATAGACATATAGATCCAAAAATATTTAGAAACTAGAACATTTACAAATATTCAATAGAATTTAGAATAAAAACACATTAATGATTACACATTTGTCATTCACAAATCACGATTCACAACACATTTGTCATTCACAAATCACAATGAGACACAGATGCATGTCGGAACCATATTTCTCATTAAGTCATCAAAATCAAAATGTATACATATATGTCGGAATGCCACTGGGCACTGGGCCACTGGCAAATGCCAAATAGACTAATAGTAAATACAAAAAGGGGTGGATCAAGATGAGAGAATCCCATATGTCAGTAGTCCTCCTCCATGCCTGAATCAACATACTCATCACTGCCACTGCCACTGCCCTGATCCTCATCCTCCTCCCCCTCCTCCTCCTCTCTGCCCATCTGACGATCTGCATCTGCTGCTGTGGAGGATGACCCCTCTGTACGATCACTATCATCAAAAGTGATCGGCTCTAGCACTGGATCATTAAGATCCATGTTGGCTAATGCCAACTCAGTACTGCTGTCCAAACCCATATCATCAGGAAAGACATCCCACATCTTTGTCTTTCCCTTCACCCACTCCTCCCTCTTCCTGTAAATAAGATGAAGGTTGGAGTGCACATACACCATCGACCCTGCCCTGGACTGCTGAAGCCTGCTCTTCTTCACACTGTACAAGTTCCCATATGTGCTCCAATTCCTCTCACAACAAGAGGATGATGTAACTTGAGAGATGACCCTGAAGGCTAACTTCCGTAGAATAGGGAATGTTGCCCCATGAGTTGCCCACCAACGATAGGGTTTCTTACCCTCCCTATCTCTAAGCACATCATAGCCTCCAAATCTCCCAGTGCCGGTGGAAAAATCTACAAAGCCATCCTCCACCTCCTCAAGCATGTCTCTATCCTGAAATAGCCGTCTAAGTGCTATCTTCCTCCCATTTGCAATCTCTGCATCCATGTGAGGAGGGACTCTGTGTGAGGCCCCCGATCCACCAGTGAGCCACTCCTGAGTGTAGAACTTGGGGTTCAAGGAGTGGGCCAAGCAATGCAAAGGTGTGCAATTCTTATCCCACCCGGAGATAAGAATATCCCGAATAATGGTCCATAAGTTCTCTGCCGATGTCCCATACTCAGGACACTCATTCTCCATGACAATGGACCTCATGGACTCAATCATGGAATCCCACCCCTCATAAACCTCTGCTAGGATGGGCTGGTCCGTGTCTGCATACCGCAACAAAGAAATGATTGGCTCCATGATCTTAATAGTAAGATCCACCGTGTCCCACCAACCATCATTTAACACCAAGTCCTTCACCTTTTGTGAAGGAGCCTGATCCGTCTTTCTCCAAAAAGCCCAAAACTCTGAAATCACCATGGACCCAAGAGCGGTTTTGACCTCCCTCAACCTCTTGAGCATGATGAATGAGGAAGCAAACTGAGTATCTGCAATCTTCAACAATGAAAGCTGTGTGTATTCTTTGTAGATGGTGAGGGCATTTTTTTGGTTTTGTACAAAGTTACGGATATGGCGTGCATCCTTAATAAGGTTGTCAATCCATGCCACATCCGAAGCAATGGCTTTCAGTGCTAAATTCAAGGAATGGACAATGCAAGGTGTCCAAAAACCCTGTAAGAGCAATAAAAGCATGTATCAATGACTCTACAACACTAACATTGCAATGACCAAATTCAAACAATGAGCAAATTAGAAATGAAAGGTGTCCAAAATGAACATACCTGTGGATATTTAGCTTCCACAATCATGCCAGCAGCCTTGCAAACAGGTGCATTGTCCGTGATGATTTGTACACACGACTCAACACCCACTTCTTCAATGGTTTTGATGAATAAATCACCCATAAATTGTGCATCCTTGTATTCGCCAAGAGCATCCACCACTTTCAAGAACACCGGTCCATTTTGGGAAGATACCATGAAATTGATGAGTGGATGGCGTGCGGGATCCGTCCATCCATCAGAAACAATACTCACACCGGATGAGGGCCATGTTGATCTAATTGGCTCAAGAATTTTATCTACCTCCTTCTTTGCTTTAACCAACAATGTGGTTCTAAGCTTCTCTGAACCAGGAGGCACATAACCATTTGGAGCTCGTTCCAAGATAGTTTTAACCGTCTCAAAATACAATGGTGACCGTGCAACATTGAATGAAATGAAGTTGAGGTAGAAGAAAAATGCAATAGTAAGGTCTACCTCTTCTCGCGCCTCTTTTTGGAAAATCCTATCCATTGGACCACCTGTAGATTGCCTCTTTCTTGTTTGATAAGTATCCCCACGCCCACGCCCATGAATGCTAGGTGGAAATGGAGGCTTGGTGCTAGAGGACTTCCTCAAGAATGGAAGAGGATCATCCTCTTTTTTCTTGCTTGCTGCTGCCACCTTCCCTAAACCAACATGATCCTCTCTTTCCATATCCCTCATTTGGTGAACAGTCATCGCTTTGCATGAAGAAATCCCACAAGAAGGAAGGGCCAACAAATAGCCCTTAACCCGGAAATATGTGCTCATGAACTCATGCTTGCAAAAATTGCATCTCCAAGACACATTGCCTCCCCCACCAAGCTTTGCCCCGGGTCCATCTTTCCTTGTCACATACTTCCACAAAGGGTATTTTTTTTCTTGGGCTTGTTGTCTTGCTAAAACAGGGTTAAGTGGAGCCATAGAATGAGCTCCACTAGCAGCCGATGGAGCACTTGACGGAGGAGGAGAACCGCTTGTGCTTGGTGGAATAGGAGGGGAGGCCCTAGATGGTGCATTTCTCCCTCTCCTTTGCCCCCTACCTCCTGCCCTAGCTGATTGAGACATTCCTTTTCTTTTGTGATGGTTGAGCTTGCAATCCTCTCCACAATTCCACCGGAATGCACTTGGAATCGCTTGGAAACAATGGATAGCCTTCAAATCTCCTTCAAATCTCCTTCACCTGCACATACAACTCACTCTCAACCAAATGCTTCCTTGCAAATGACAAAAAGAAAGGCAAATTTCTATTTTTAAGTGAACCCGGACGCCCTTTTCCACCAAAAACGTGTCTTGTTTTTCGGGTACGTGTCCGACAGTCGGGACACGTTGTAAATTCGTGTCCGATTCGTTTTCAGGACGTGTCCCGATTTCGGATTCGAACTAAGGTCGAATCGGACACGAATTCCAATCGAATCGTGTCCGATTCGACCAATTCGGGACACGGCTGGGGTTTCAAACGAATCCGGTTTCTGAGCCAGGGAGCTATTATATGCCATAGGAAAAACCTCGCAAGAGTATCTGCAAATCTCCCAGGGCAAGATTATATGCTTATTGCACAACCTGTCCACGACCACGGAGTATCATCATGATACTCATGATCATCCTCGCACGGAGCATCATCCTGATTGTTCATGATCATATTGATCATCATCATATAGTACATCATCCTGATGAACATCATCATCGCATGATCATCCTGATCATCGTCATAGCATCGTCCTGATGCATATCATCTGGAGCATCGTCTTGATACTCATCACACATGATCATCTTGATCATAGAACATCATCCGGAGCATCGTTCTGATGCTCATCACACATCGCTTACATCCACAGCCATGAGAAGGATCCTCCTACCACCATGCTTGGAATGGCTTCTGCAAATGTGTCCCATCACTTCCTCCTCGAAGTATCTTCTATCTGAAGAACACCAAGCCTCTCTCTGAAGTACTCGAACTTCATTCTGGCTAGTGGTTTGGTCAACACATCTGCAATCTGCTCATCTGTCGCAACATATTGGAGCTTCGCTGATCCTCTCTGCACCATATCCTTGATATAGTGATATTTGATCTCGATGTGCTTCGACTTGTCATGGAACACTGGGTTCTCTAACAACTTCACACAACTCTGGTTGTCACAATAGATGCAAGTAGCATCCAACTGGAGATCAAATAAATCAAATAGTAGCTTCCTTAGCCATACTGCCTCACAACTAGTCGAACAAGCTGCGACATACTCTGCTTCGGCTGTACTCAGTGCTACGCAAGATTTCTCCCTGCTAAACCAGGAGATCACACCTGATCCCATACTGAAGCAACACCCCGAAGTGCTCTTCCTATCTGCAGCACTGCCTGCTGAATCAACATAACCCTCCAGGTTAAACTTTTGATTCGCATCATACTTGAGCCCATAATCAATTGTACCCTTCAGGTACCTCAGAATATGCTTTATAGCAATCAGGTGAACATGTCTAGGATCTGTCAGAAATTGGCTCAAGGTGTTCACCGCAAAGCAAATATCTGGTCTCGTGTTCGTCAGGTACATTAAGGACCCAATCATCTGACGATACATCGTGGCATCAACCGACTCTGATGAAGCATCACTCAATAGCTTCAGGTTCGATGCCATAGGTGTGGTAATGGCCTTGCAGTCCATCATCCCGAACTACTTTAGGATCTCTACTGCATACTTCCCTTGTCCAAGGAAGATTCCATTTGCACTCTGCCACACCTCCATACCTAGAAAGTAATGTATCATACCCAAGTCCTTCATCTCGAACTCGGCAGCAAGCTTCCTCTTCGTGTCGGCAATCAATCTATCATCACCTGTCTGTCACAAACAGGTCATCCACATACAATAGAAGTATCACTGGATTGCCCTCCTCAACCTTGTAGTAAAGGTTGGAATCCGCTTTACTCTTGGTAAAGCCCAAACTGGACAGGAAGCTGTCTATCCTGCCGTACCATGTCCTGGGTGCTTGCTTCAAGCCATACAAGGCTTTCTTTAACTTGCACACATATGACTCTCTGTCATGTGTCTCAAAACCGAGTGACTGCTCCACATACACTTCCTCTTCGGCTACACCATTCAAGAAAGCTGTCTTGACATCCATCTGGTGTATCTTCCACTTCATTACTGCAGCTAGAGCAAGTACTGTTCTGATGGAAGTGTATCTGGCTACAGGTGCAAAAGTCTCTTCATAATCTATCCCCTCTTTCTGGGAGAAGCCACGAGCCACAAACCTTGCCTTGTATTTCTCTATGTTGCCATCTACAGCATGCTTGATCTTGTAGATCCCCTTGGAAGTCACAACAGACTTCACTTCTGGTCTTGGGACCACATCCCAAACATCATTCTTCATGATTGACTGGTATTCCTCGATCATGGCATTCTTCCATTACTGCATCCCGGATCTTGGGAACTTCATATTCTTCAATATCTTCAATAGATAGTTTTCTTGAACTTCGTTGCTGGAACAAATGTTGTAGTCCTTCTTTTGTAGGTGATTGTACACGATCTTTCCTACAAGTCAAATTCAATTGCATGATTAGAAACTTCTCATAGTTTACATAACAAAGTCTTACACATAAAGGCATATGTCATACAGTCATGCAATTATTTTAGCGAATGCTTCAATGCAACACTCATCCATATCCCGTATTCATACGGTAACTTTCTAGATGCCTTCCATCTCTACCAGGACATTGTTAAGAGTTTGCACTACTCCCAACATGTCAACAAAGAGGTTTCATTCTAGATAAGTAGCAATGGAATGTTGTACAGTGCCATAGGCCACTTACCCATCACATGCATATTAGTAGTATACTGTTCATTAATGCAATTATTCTAATATGCATAATACACAACCTAAGTCTAGGAACATTAGTATATACATCATTGAACAATATTATTTAAACAATCAAATATACAAGAAATGACAATTCAAATACTTATCTTTGTTTGTTTGTTGGGTGGACTCCCTCTCAATCTTTGCTTCCTTGCAGGAGCTACTGGAGTCTTTGATAGTGTGCACCTTAACCAATGCTGAAAGTGGATGAGAGGTTCTTCCTTTCTGCAACTCCATTCTGTTGTGGAATGTAAGGAGTGGTCAACTCCCTCTTAATCCCTGAATCACTGCATAACTTCTTGAAGTCTTCTGAAGTGAATTCTCCACCATTGTCGAATCTAAAAGTCTTGATCTTCTTTTCAGTGTGGTTTTCTATCAAGGCTTTGAATTCCTTGAATTTGCTGAATGCTTCATCTTTGTTCTTCAAGAAACAAGTCCAAGTCTTCCTAGAGAAATCATTAATGAAAGAAACATAATATACATACCCACTCAGAGAATTGGATGACATCGGACTGCATACATCAGAGTGGATAATTTCCAAGATTCCTTATGCCTTGCTTTCACTGCTTGGAAATGCCTTCTTGTGTTCTTTCCTTTTGCACATCCTTTGCAAACACCTTCATGCTTTGATTGGATTTCAGGAAGACCTTCTACTGCTTTGCTGGCAATTGGTAGTGCTCTATAGTGCACATGTGCAAGCCTTCTAAGCCAAAGTTCACTTGGCTCCATGGATTCATGTACCATGGCATGTTCAGGTCGTCCCTTCAATTTGTACAAGCCTCCCTCTTGCTCTCCAATCACTACTGCATCATCTATGGTTTTGCCTTTTGGCCACATAAGTACTTGTCCATCCACAAATGCAACTCTCATCCCTTTTGCATTCAAAGATGATATGGAGAGAAGATTCTTCTTCAGTCCAAGTACATATAGAACATCTTGCATCTTTAAAGATTTCCCAGAGTCTAATTTGTAGGAGGCTTCACCAATTCCTTTTATAGGGTATTGATAGTCATCCCCAAGTTTCACCTTATGAGGTGACTCATGTTCAGAGAGGTCCATAAGAGATTCTTTGAATCCCGTCATATGTTTAGAAGCCCCACTATCAATAAAGCCAATCATTACACCCATGTGTAACAGTACCTGTGAGAGTAGAGATTAGAACATATTCATCGTCACTTGAAGAGTCTTCACTTTCTACCTTAGTCTTCTTCCTGGGAGGTTCATCATCCTTAGCAGCATGAGCATGATATCTCTTCTTGTTTCTCTTGTTGTTGTTGTTGTTGTTGGAGTTCCTTTTGTTCTTGGGACATTCCGAGGCAAAGTGTCCCTTCTCATTACAAGTGAAGCATCTCAGATCTTTCTTCTCTCTTTGAAGATCTCTTGTGAAAAGATTGCTCCCTCTTGGGATTACTTTTCTTGGTGTGTGCTGTGAGAGCTTGATCTTCATTTCCCATCTTTTCTTCTCGGGCCACAAGCCTAGCTTTTTCTTGTGAACATTCCTCCCATAGTCTATTGAAGGAGATCAACTTCTTTCTTGCACAGATACCTTGGAAGAAGGAGTCCCATGACCTCGGTAGGCCATTCAATGTGGTCATGACAATTTCTCCATTCTCCACTACTTCATCCACAGCTTCAAGTTGTTCTTTGATTTGAGAGACCTTAGTAAAGTAGGATTGGATGGTCTCTCCATTCTGGAACTTAACCCCTTTCAATTGATTCCGTAGAGTCATCTTCCGATTTATATTCTTTCCTTCAAACAACTTGGTCAAGGAGTCAAACATCTCCTTAGGTGTCTTTAGAGAAGACACATGGGGTATGAGATGGCCTTTTATAGAATCAACAATGATTCTCTTGGCTTTGACCAAGTTCTTCTTGTGTAAGGCCTTAGCCTTATCTCCCTCTGGAACTGGAACCTCTTGACTTATGTAGGTGTCCAACTCATTCTCTTCTAGGATTAACCCAATCCTATACTTCCATGCTCGAAAGTTGTCAGCTCCTTCAAGCTTATCCTCAAGCTTGGTGTGGTGAGACATCTTAATGAGAAACTCAAATGGAAATAAAAGATTTAGGTCTTACCACTTGATTTGCTGAAACTAGATCTGGAGCTGGATTAGAGTTTATCAGAGAAACCCTAAAAATTCAAACTTTGAATTCCAAACTTCTGAATGGATGGAAAGATGTGCCTTGCTGAGCTGATCAAGCTGGTATACTTCAATTTTGAAATCTGCAAAATTTGACCACTCAAAATTGCCTTTGAAACTTTCGGATCTGCAATTTCTGGTTTTCTGGTAAAAATCCCGAACTAGGGTTTGATAATGCCTGAGGTTCTGCCCAGCCAAAAAGTTCGATCTTGGTCTCTAAACTTCAATTTTTCTGAGGAGCATTCAGCCGTGGTCTCAGATTTAAAAAACTCCAACTTTTGCAGAAACCTTATTTTTCCACCTTTCCGATCAAAATCCCGAACTAGGGTTTGATGGAGCTTGGGGTTCTGCCCAACCAAAAAGTTCGATCTTGGTCTCTAAACTTCGATTTTTCTGAGTTGCATCCAGTCGTGGTCTCAGATCCCAAAAATTCCAACTTTCTCTAAAACCCTAATTTCTTGCTGCAGTGACGGGCCAAAAACTGAAAGTGCTCAGAATTGAATTCTGTCTCGACAGAAAGATGCACCCTTGCAAGGAGAGTCATCCTAGCCTCCTGCCTTTGATGATCTGAGGAGAGAAACCCAAAGATTAAGAAGCCCTAGCTTCCGCAGCTACACAATGTCTTCTTCTTAGTACCGCTCTGATACCATGTTAATTTTTCGATAATTTCATTCAAGCATTATCTAGGATCCTACTAAGAGAATAACATGCACAACATAACAATCATAAACACAAGAGACACAGAGTTTCCTCGGGGAAAACCAAGAAGGTGAAAAACCTCGCAACTTCCTCAGAGATAGAATAAGCCCCAATACAAAGATCACAAAGATTAATCCCCAAAAGATAGATGACTCCAGCAGCTACTCCTCATCCACTTGTGTGCTCCTCCACTTGTGTGCACTCCTCTCTCTCAACTATGAGAGTTGGATGAGTGAGTGAATGAATAGAATGAGAGACACTCACTCTCTATTTATACACAGCTTAACCTGCCTTTAACCCTAACAGGGCCGACTTCCTAAGGAAGCCTAATAACCCATCCACATGACTCATACAGGGCCAACCCCACACTGGTGGTCTAATAACCCATCAAATATAAGTTGCGACACTTACAATAATACTTGTGACACTTGCGACACTTACAAATACAAATGACGACACTTCTGATTGGAGGAATAATGCATCTCCATCAGGAATATAATAAAGTACAAGTGTAATACATAGAACAATATCTTCCGAAGTTACAAATACATCAACACCTAGACCTTTAGTCATTAGGATTAAAAGGAAGGGTAAAAGAGGGTCACCTTGTCATATACCTCTAGAGATAGCAAAAGTTGAGGAGGGCGTACCGTTTATCAAAATGGATAAAAAGGCTGAGGAGGTAAGGGAGAAGATCCAGTTGACCCATTCCGAACAGAAACCAACTGCCATAAGAGTTTGACGAATGTAAGACTAGATGAGCTTGTCGAAGGCTTTGGAAAGGTCAAGTTTGATGAGCATGCCTGCCTTCTTTTGGGTTTTAAGCGAGTGAATGATTCCATGGGTTAGGATGATGTCGTCCATTATCTAACGTCTTTTTACATAGCCATTCTGATTGCTAGAGATGAGTTTGGGCAGTAGAGGGTTTAGGCAATTGGCTATGACCTTGGTGATAATTTTGTAGACCATGTTGCAGAGAAAAATGGGTTGAAACTGACTGGGGTCAAGGGCTTATTCTTGTTTGGGGATAAGAGTCAAGAAGGTGACATTGAGGGCTTTGAAGACTCCCGAGGCCTGATGAGAGTCTTCTACAATTCGCTAGACATCTTCTTTCACCACCGACTAGCATGCATGGAAGAAGTTTGTCGTAAAACCATTTGGTCCGGGTGATTTGTTGTCCGGCGTTTCTTTGACAGCAACTTAGACTTCAAGTAGTGAAATGGGCTGAAGGATGCTTTTGTTCAGTTTCGGAGTAACCAAGCTTGGAATGTTTCACACTATTTTATCGTTGGCTTGCGACCTGTCTGGAATTGGTTCATCTAGGAGAGTTCTGATGTAGGAGGTGAGCTCCTTTTCTATGTCAGACTGTGCTACCAGCTTGTTCCCTTGACTAGACTGTAGTACGTGGATCTTGTTTTGCTATCTCCTCTTAATAGTGGACTCGTGAAAGAATTGGGTTTTTTTCTCCCCATCTTTTAGCCATTGCACTCTAGACTTTTGTCTCCAGTATGTTTCCTCTTGCTGGTTGTGTTTTAGGAGTTGCTCCTTTAGACTTTGCTCTTGCTGAAACAAGTTTTTTGCGTGGCCTTCCAGAATGATTTGTTGTTGTAGCAATTCCATGGATTATTCCAGCTCTTTCTTTGCTTAAAAAATGTTGCCAAAGTTGGTTTTGTTCCGTTCTTTATTCTTAGCTTAAGAATCTAAGATTCTTCAGACGCTGTTCAAATATGTACATGGAAGAACTCTGTGATGTGTCTGCCTCTTGCCACCAACCCTTTATATTTTGTTGGAAGTTAGGGTGGCTTAACCAAAATGTTTCAAAGCGAAAAGGCTTGAATTTGGGTGTGCTAGATATTACCGTTTCTAGGTTGATAGGCTAGTGGTCTAAGCCTGCTATTGGATGAATGAGTGAGGTGATTGTTATGCCTGCCATGACTATTTTTTCAGAGGGAAAAAATGATCCAATCTTGAGGCTATCTGTTTATTTCCTCTTTTTCTATTCTAGGTAAATTGGCCATTTACCGAGTTCATATCTACTAAATGGAGATCATGAATGACAGATAGGAAAAATAACTGTCCCGGTCTAGCTTTCTGATTCCTCCTTTTTTCTTTGCTAGAGAGGTTACAAGGTTGAAGTCGCCCCCAAGATCCAATTGGAGTTTGTATATTGAGAACCTAGATTGCGTAAGGAGGTCAGGAATTCCATCTTTGTTTCTGGTATAGTTTGCCCATAGACATTGGTAACAATTCCCTCTTTTGCTGAGCCTATGAGTCTGAAATTGGCTGTCATGGTTTGGGAATTAATTATGAAGTTTTTCATCTGAATTTTTAGAGGATTCCAGGCAATCACCAATCCCCCTGCATTACCTTCTGAGTCGACTGCATGGGCTTGACAACTTTCCAGCAACAACTCATGATTTTGCTTAGTGTAGTTGCATCACACTTAGTTTCTTGCAACGATGAATTGTTGGCTTTTCCTTTTTAACCTGATTTCTTAGGAAGCGGTGTTTGGACTCTTGGAGTCACTGTTCAGACCTCTTATGTTCCATGAAACAATCTTCATAATTAATTGGGGGGGTAGGTCTCACTTATAAGCACATATTGCCCTGATCCTATGAAAACAACCCCTAATTCTTTGACCACTTGGCTGTTAGGTCTCCTTCCTCTTTTATTGTCCCCGTGATGTATTTGAGTTTTTTTGAGACGTACTGTATTTACTCCCATTGAAGTTCCCGTATTTGCTGCTTCTTGACTCTATGGTGTCTGGGATTGAACTTGTTGAAGGGATTCATGTAATAGATGTATTTGCCGAGCTGGTATAGATTTGGTATCATTCCTTTCACAAGTCGCTACCAATCCCTACAGGTCGAGCTCTTTACTATCCATATCTTCCTCTTGAGTTATCTCTGCCTCCTCTGTTTCTGATGTTAAGATTTCCATAATCTTTGTTTGAGCTGTGTCCTGTGCCTGAGGATCTATCTTTCTTCTTTTTGGTTCCTCGGGTATGGAGACATTGGGAGCTTGAGTTGTTTCCTGTACAGTTTTGGTTTCCTGGGCATTTTCTTTGTCCAATACCTTAAAGCTATCGCTTGTTTCAATCCCTTTGTTTGCTTATTTTGAATTTGAATTGGGCACCTGGGTTAGCGTTTCTTGGGTGCTGCTTTAGTGAATCCTTCTGCATCTGGAGCTCTTGAGGGTTTGGTCTTTTCAACTAGGACATTTAAGGGGCAGTTCTTGAATAAGTGTCCATGTTCATGGCATTTTCGTCTTCTAAAAGGGATGTGCTTATAATCAATTGGATGCAACCAATTTGAGCCATGGTGGCTAAGGTAGATTGCCTCCGAAAGTGCTTGAGAGATATTCATATATAAGCTGATCCTTGATATGCAGTTTAGCGAGCTGATTTGGTGGCTTTTGAGACTTTGAGGAACTTACCTTATGGTGTTCTTGATGCCCTCCAAAGTATCTTGATTCCAGTATTCATAAGGGAGGGAGTATAGATGGACCCATATAGGGACATAGGTGAAATATCCTTTTCTAGGCTGAACTTCTCGATCCAGTCACGGAGGTAAAGTCCTCTTGAATTGAAGTATGGCCCATTGTCAAAGACATTGTCCTTATCCTCAATGTTGTGAAAGATAACAGTGAAGAAGCCTTTTGAGCTCAACTGGAGGTTGAGGTGACCTTTTGGCTTCCATCGGGTGCTGATCCACCAGACAGAGTGCTTTTTCAGAGGGCCAAATGCCTAGAAATTTGCCTATGAGTGCGTGATCTTGTAGGAATTGTATATTCTCTCTATGGTGGGGCGATACCTGTGCACTGTTGAGGCTTTCAGGATGCATTTCCCAATTTGTTTGTTGACCGATGGTGGGGTTGTGTCCTTAGCTGCTTCTTGGGCTGTTTCCAGAATGGGATCTTTATTCCTTGCACGTCCCGTTCTGTCAGAGGACGGACAGATTGAACTTTCTACGTTTTGGTGTCCTGTGCTGCCAGTGGATTTGGTTTGCAGAGATTTATGTGCTATTACCTGACTGAAGGAGGGGGCCAGGTCCCCTCCTTCCACCACTGACATTGAAGGGATCTCGGATTGAAGGAGAAGTACAGGGTCAGAGCGCTACATAGAAACCCTACATTTATGGTAGGGAAATTGGGGTTTCGCAAGTTGCAGAGCTAGCATTGTCTATTCTTTCTCATTTTTCACGTAGGGTTTTTCTATGCTTCCGACTGTAGAAACCTATTACTTTTCATTACTTCCTGAAAATGAAAATCTACTACAGGAAAACAATGAACCGCTAATTTCTGAACTGAAAATTGAATAAATAAACCTATACCTCTGCCTGCCCTTTAATAGATTGAGAAGAAGAGTAGGTGCAATGAATTTGGACACATGCACAATAGTGCTTCAACTGGTGATGATCTGAGACATGCAAACATGCATCCTCCTTGAGGTCTGTGCCTTAACTACTAGGCTGCATGCACTTCATTAAACGGAGCTAGGTTGCATGTGCCTTACTTAAATAATGCATGCAAATTTTAAAGCAAAACCATAAATAGCATTGAACTGTTAAATATAAACGGCATCTAAACTGGAACTAACTGAGGATGATGCATGCATGCTTTTGGCATGCATGCACCCTCTATATCTCTCTCCATAAAAGCTCGTGTCCTCATTACTGCTGTCTGGAACTGTTGAAGGGGGCTGTACAGAAATCTGCTGGAGGAGGGTTACCTTATTGTGGTATGGACCTGCAAACCTGTCCCACATGCATTCTCTGTGTGCACTTAGGTTGTCTCTGCTTGCTGCTGATATTAATGGCACTCTGCTATACGCTTTCCGAGGTACTAAAAATCGAACACTCCCTCTTACCGAGGAAAGCGTTCTTTGATAAACAAAAGATACTCCCTCTATATTTGGAACCTCCCCTTTGCTTAGGGGCTTCGTCAAATAGTTGACTACCAACAAACCTGAAAAAACCTGAATCAGGATCATTGCTTCCTTCTGTACTCTAAACTCTCTTCATAACCTTCAAGGTGGAAACCTTCTGTACAAGGAAAATTGCATCAACGACTTGCCAACCTTCTTTGTCCTTCATGCCATTTTCATTGGTCAAAGTTTTCCCACACCACATCATGAACTATTCTGGATTTCTTGCAATGTTGAATTCATTTGTATATAGGGCCAAGACAAATGTATCGGATCTATTAAATAACAAATTGAAATGTGGACTAAACTCATAAATTCCCAACACAAGTACAAACTCAAATAACAAATTGAAATCTGCACTAAACTCATAAAAATCCCAAAAGGAGTATAAACTCATTGATACCAAAATCCAAAACTGGTGGTGCTTGCATCAACCGATCTAGGGAAACTCTCTTCATGGGAGAATCCTTTGACAACTGGAGTAAGGGTCTCATTAGGATCAACTCCCTCTGGCTGAGAGAATCCTTTTGTAACAACCTTATATTGGCATTCTTCCATACGCCAATCAGCTGTAATCAAGGAATTAATCACTGATTCCACAATCGGTTCTGTAACTGTCTCCTCGAGGATGGAGGGACACTCCTTTGTCCTTCATGCCATCTTCATTGGTCAATGTTTTCCCACACCACATCATGACCTATTCTGGATTTCTTGCGATGTTGAATTCATTTGTATATAGGGCCAAGACAAATGTATCGGATCTATCAAATAACAAATTGAAATCTGGACTAAACTCCCTCGAGGGACACTCCTCCTTTGCCCTTCATGCAATCTTCATTGGTCAAAGTTTTCCCACACCACATCATGAACTATTCTGGATTTCTTGCGATATTGAATTCATTTGTATATAGGGCCAAGAAAAATGTATCGGATCTATCAAATAACAAATTGTAATCTGGACTTGTTGTCCTCCGAAATGGCATGCGTGTCGTTTGAAAGCCCAAAATGTGCAACGCCAGCTGGATGACAACTCTCTCAGGAGAGAGGCCAATGTCACCACACTCCTCTCCTCTTCGCTTCAGGTTGGCTCTTCTCCAACACTAGGGGGGTATCCCTAAAATAGGATCGCCAAGGCAGGTACGGTAACGGGCAAGGTGAATGGAAGAGGCTGCCTTAGAGAAACGGATGTAACAAAAGATAATTTTGGATGGGTGATGGAAAGGAAAGGAAGATCAATTCTCAGGGAAAGACCAGTGCTAGTATCAGAGAGGGGCGAATGGAGTCAAAGGAAAACTCTAAAAGGACCTTGCTACTTGATGAATGTAGTAACCAACTAAGAGCTTTTGCACTAGAGCATACCTGAAAGCCGCAAAACTTAAGAGAAAAACATGGGTCAAATAAAGTTGTGCTAGATTGTTAGCCTTCTATTCAGATGATCCCAGCTTAGAGTCGAAAGCAAAGAGCTAAGAGAGGTATTGCCTCATACAAAATGAAAGATGGCATACAAATAAAAATGGCAAACAAAGGGCGAAAGAATTCCCAATTTATCCAAAGAATCCCATCATGATATTTTTCTATTAAGTTCACGGGAAAAAACTTCCAAAATTCTCCATCCTTTACAAATGAAACCTTGTTGGTTTAAATAAAGCAAGAGAGGCAATATGTCGCCCTGATTTAGGGTTTGACAGAATGCTGGAGACGTGAAGTATGTGTTGTACTGTCACTTCTCCAGATAACACTAAGTTTAGCTCCAGATCTTACATACAGTCAAAAGAAATCGACATCTGGCAGAGGGGTCTCCAAACCGCAACCTAACTGATCTTCTAAAAATATGTCGTTAAGCTTTGTTTGCTGTGACTGCGAAATCACCTCCAGGTGGCTGCCAATGAAAATACAAAGGCCCACAACAAGCGACAGAACTCCAGTTCTCTTACATAGCAGAGTTTTTAAATAATTTTTTGCTGGTTGTCATGTAAGAGCGAGGTTCGAAAGTCGGATTGAAATCCAACAACTGCAACTGCTCGTAACCAACTCGCCTCTCCTTGATTCAAAAAATCGTGGGTCCATGTTGGGGACACCATGAAATCAAAGGAGAAAACAACGCGAATTGGCGCAACTGGCTGGTTCAACGAGACACCGCCAATGAGATGTTTAATATTTAGTAAATCGGCTCTTCCTTAAATGGAAATCCACATGGGCAGCACAAAGCTCGATGGGCAATGAACACGTGTTCACATGAAGAAAGGATCGCCGTGAAAGCATCGCCAGCTACTCGGCTGTCAGTAAAAAGTGGGTCCAAGTTCTAGCTCACTTTTTCGGCCGTGGATTCAAACTCGTCAAACATGTGTATGAACCTGACTCACTCAGCATTGGCCCGATCAACGGTGATCACGCTAGCTGCCACGAGATCGAAAGAAAGTGAAACCCGGGTCCAAGCTTCTGCGTAGTCATATAGCAAGAAATTTCTTTATAAACAACTCGATTCTGACCGATTAGGTGGATGCGCTCCTCTGTCACGGACTTCTCAAAAGGTAGCTAAAAAAGTGATGACAGCACGCGTTTCTCCTTCTACACAACTGCTAGTTCTAGCATTCAGCTGCCAATGCACTGTCATCTAACCCTGAAATCGCGACGTAACTCTCGCGCTTGGGTTGTCTTCATTTCAAGTCGAAAAGAAATGGCGAGCGTAACTGTGAAACGAAAGTCGATCGAAAAATAATAATAATATTCTGTCTTCGATTTTGTTGTGAAGGATGCATTGTTGAAGTCTCGGTGATTCTCGGTTTCTGTTTGAAAAATTGCTAACTCGGCTCATGATTTTAATTCTGCGTCAAATTCGGCTGCCGAGTGGGGACGTGCATGCCCGGCAATCAATGGCGTGAAACCCTGCTGCGTGCTGATTTAAACCGAGTTTGTATTGAATGCGGCCTTCTGAATCCATCAAATTAGCTGCTGGTGCACTCGGCTTTTGCTGAGATGTGTTTGCCGGATGGTCACAGTCTTCAAACCGGATCGAGTAACCTACCTCATGACCAAGTTTAGCACCCATTTCCCGTCACTTATGATGATTCAAGCCTGCAATGTAATCAACAAAGTTTGGTCATATACTTGTAAGGTCTTTTCCCATCAGAATTTAGTTGTACTACGCTGAAACCAAGTCGTTGTCATTAAGTGTATTTCCAAGCCTTCTCGTGCATCCAGTATCAACTGGTTTGTTAATGCTAATTACTCTGAAGCTCTCTGATTTTCCCCTTGAAAAAATATGCTTGGTTTTGCCAGATTCCTCTCTGTTTCTGTCAAGGTTTCCTTTCATTTCCATGAGTTCTTCCTCTGAATTTTTCAAATTTGAAACTCGTAGCTTCATAGTCTGCCTTTAGATAAACAGCTTGACAGAAAGCTGCATCTCTTTTCAGAATAAGTCCTAATGGCAATCCATCTTCTGGCTCAGTAACTCTGCATCTGATATCATCCGACAGAAAATGGGATGAATGGATTGATGTGTCATTAAGACAAGATAGTGAATCAATGTTATCATTCCTCACAAATTGACTGCTTTCAGAATTGGACCTAATGCATTGGTGTGTTTGCAATTGCTGCATGAACATGGCTTGCACTATCAATCAGAGGGGCATTAACTCACTCTGAACAGCATCAACGCAGGCTTCTTGAGACAGCTCAGGATGTGCCTGGAAGGTTTGTAGCAGAAACCCACTGTAGCTGCTGATTTGTGCTTGATGATGGCAGTTCTCTCACAATGCAGTGAATAATGGATAATGACGAGGTAACAGGACTAAACTCATAAATTCCCAACACAAGTACAAAATCAAATAACAAATTGAAATCTGCACTAAACTCATAAAATACCAACATGGGTATAAACTCATTGATACCAAAATCCAAAACTGGTGGTGCATGCATCAACCAATCTAGGGAAACTCCCTCTTCATGGGAGAATCCTTTGACAACTGGAGTAAGGGTCTCGTTCGGATCAACTCCCTCTGGTTGAGAGAATCCTTTTGTAAAATCCTTATCTTGGCATTCTTCCATACGCCTGTTGCTGCCGGATAAGCACACCTGGTTAACGCAGCAGAAAATCTTTGCTACTGCTTGGTGTGCCCTTGGGGGCAAGTCTCGAGTCAAGGCTGTCACCGAATCTTGACTCCTCCGTTTAGGCAAAAACTCCCAACGAAGCTAAGGGGGGTAGTTCCTAAGGAATGTTTCTAAGGTCTTTAGAAATTCCAGTGGAATAATTGAAAAGTGTTTTATGTTTTTAGGAGTTTATTAGGGTGTTGACCTAAGTCACCTGACACGAGGACATGGGACACGAAAATACGAGTGTCCGACACGGACACGGTGACCCCCGGAATTAGGACACGTTTTATATACATATATATATATATATTTTTAAAAAATATATTAAAATTTAAAAATATAGACATATAGATCCAAATTTTTTTAGAAACTAGAAAGTAGAACATTTACAAATATTCAATAGAAATTAGAATCAATACACAATGCACATTAATCATTAATGATATTGATTAAACTACACATTTGTCATTCACAAATCACAATGAGACACATAGATGCATTGAAATTTGATAGGCATTGGGAAATAACTCAAGATGTCAGAAGTCAGAACCATATTTCTCATTAAGTCATCAAAATCAAAATGTATTACATAGATGTCAGAATGCCACTAGGCACTGGCAAATGCCAAATAGATTAATAGTAAATACAAAAAGGGGTGGATCAAGATGGAAGAATCTCATCTGTCAATGACTCAATAGTCCTCCATGCCTGAATCAACAAACTCATCACTGCCCTAATCCTCCTCCTCCTCTTCCTCCCTACCCATCTGACGATTTGCATCTGCTGGTGTGGAGGATGACCCCTCCATATGATCACCAATAGCACCATCAAGAGTGACCGACTATAGCACTGGATCATTAAGATCCATGTTGGCTAATGCCAACTCAGTATTGTTGTCCAAGCCCATATCATCAGGAAAGACATCCCACATCTTTGTCTTTCCCTTCGCCCACTCATCCCTCTTCCTGTAAATAAGACGAAGGTTGGAGTGCACATACACCATCGTCTCTGCCCTGGACTGCTCAAGCCTGCTCTTCTTCAAACTGTACAAGTTCCGATATGTGCTCCAATTCCTCTCACAACAAGAGGATGAAGTAACTTGAGAGATGACCCTCAAGGCTATATTCTATAGAAGAGGGCATGTTGCCCCATGAGTTGCCCACCAAACATAGGGTTTCTTAACACCCATGTCTCTAAGCACCTCATATCCTCCAAATCTCCCAGTGCCAGTGGAAAACTCTACAAATCCCTCCTCCACCTCCTCAAGTAGGTCTCTATCCTGAAGTAGCCGTCTAAATGCTGTCTTCCTCCCTTGTGAGATCTCTCCATCCATGTGAGGAGGGACTCTGCATGAGGGCCCCGACCCACCATTGAGCCAATCTTGACCGTAGAACTTGGGGTTCAATGAGTGGGCCAAGCAATGCAAAGGTGTGCAATTCTTATCCCACCTGGAGATAAGAATGTCCTGTATGGTGGACCATAAGTTCTCTGTCGATGTCTCGTACTTGACACACTCATTCTCCATAACAATGGTCCTCATGGACTCAATCATGGAATCCCACCCCTCATAAACATTTGCTGGGATGGGATGGTTTGTGTCTGCAAACCTCAACAAAGAAATGATTGGCTCCATGATCTTAATGCTAAGATCTACCCTATCCCACCAACCATCATCTAACACCGTGTCCTTCATCTTTTGTGAAGCAATCTGATCCGTCTTTCTCCAAAAAGACCAAAACTCTGAAATCACCATGGACCCAAGAGCGGTTTTGACCTCTCTCAACCTCTTGAGCATGATGAATGATGAAGCAAACCGAGTATCTGCAACCTTCAACAATGAAAGATGTGTGTACTCTTTGTAGATTGTGAGGGCATTGGTGTGGTTTTGTACAAAGTTACGGATATGGCGTGCATCCTCAATAAGTTTGCCAATCCATGTCACATCTGAAGCAATAGATTTCAGTGCTAAATTCAAAGAATGGATAGTGCAAGGTGTCCAAAATACCTGTAAGATCAATAAAAGAAAGTATAAATGAGTCTAGACTCTAGACTCTACAAGACTACAACTAACAACTCAAAATTTCAAATAAATGAGTAAATTAACAAAGCAAATTGCAATTATGCAAGGTGTCCAAAATGAAAATACCCGTGGATATTTAGCTTCCACAAGCATGTTAGTAGCCTTGCAAACAGATGCATTGTCTGTGATGATCTGTACACAAGAATCAACACCTACGTCTTCAATTACTTTGATGAACAAATCACCCATATATTGTGCATCCTTGTATTTTCCAAGAGCATCCACCGCTTTCAAGAACACCGGTCCATTTGGGGAAGACACCATGAAATTGATGAGTGGATGGTGTGCTGCATCCGTCCATCCATCCAAAATAATACTAACACCACATGTGGGCCATTTTGATTTAATTGGCTCAATAATTTTATCCACCTCCTTCCTTGCCTTAACCAACAATGTGGTTCTAAGCTTCTCTAAACTAGGAGGCACATAACCAGTTGGAGCTCGTTCCATTAGAGTTCGACACATCTCAATGAACAATGGTGACCGTGCAACATTGAATGAAATGAAGTTGAGGTAGAAATAGAATGCAATGGAAAGGTCCACCTCTTTTCGTGCCTCTTGTTGGAAATTCCTATCCATTGGACCACCTGAAGTCGGCCTCTTTCTTGTTGGATAAGCATCAACCTCACTCCTAGTGCTAGAGGGTTTCCTCAAGAATGGAAGAGGATCCTCATTCGGTTGTGTCTTGCTTGCTGCTGCCACCTTCCCTAACCCAACATGGTCCTCTCTTTCCATCTCCCTCCTTTGGTTAACACTCATCGCTTTGCATGAAGAAATCCCATAAGGGAGGGCCAACAAATGGCCCTTAACCCGGTAATATGTGCTCTTGAAAGCATGCTTGCAGAAATTGCAAGTCCAACACACATTGCCTCCCCCACCAAGCTTTGCTCCAACGCCTTCTTTCCTTGTCACATACTTCCACAAAGGGTATTTACTCTCTTGTGCTTGTTGTCTTGCCAAAACATGGTTAAAATGAGCATGAGCTTCACTAGAAGTAGTTGGAGCACTAATAGGAGCAGAAGAGGATATGCTTGGAGGAGGAAGAGGACGAGAGGGATTAGATGGGGCATTCCTCCCTTTCCTTTGCTCTTTAGCTGCTGCCCTAGCTGATTGAGACATTTTCCTTCTTCCTTGATGGTGAAATGAACTTGGAATCCCTTGCAAATGCTTCCAAACTCCCTTCACCTGCAAAAAAACCAACACTTAGCTCTCCCTAGCTCTCCCTTACTCTCCCTTCAAGTCGCAAATTGAAAAAAAAAACTAAAAATCGGTTTTAAAGACCCGCGGGTTCCCTTTTTCCGCGCGGTCGTGTCCTGGAATCAGGACACGATGTGTGCAGAGGCAGGACATGACCTCAACTCGTGTCCGACACGTGTTGGGGTCGTGTCCGTGCCCGACACGATCCCACGGGACACTTCACCCTATTCCGACGTGTTCGGTGTCTTGGGATTAAAAGTATGGCAGAGGCAGAAGGAGATTTTCCTCGGTCAAGGAAAATACACCATAGATATTCTGAAGAGATTCAGGATGTTGGACTGTAAGTCTATGGCCAGTCCGATGGATGCAAATTTGAAGAAGCTAAGGGATTCTGCTTCAGATTCAAATTTGATTGATCCCACTATGTATTGCCAGCTAATTGGGTCCTTGATGTATCTGACAAACACCGGACCAAATATATGTTTTGCTGTGAATGCTCTCAGCCAGTTTATGTGTGAGCCGAGGAAGATTCACTGGATTGCTGCAAAACATGTGCTCAGACACTTGCATGGCATTGTGGAATATGGCCTGAGATATGCTTCAGAGTGTGACTTGAGATTGCAGGGGTTTTCAGACTCAGATTGGGCCGGATGTGCTGCAGATAGGAAGAGTACTTCCAGATGTTGCTTCAGTTTGGGTTCTACAGTGATTTCCTGGTGCAGCAGGTAGCAGAACTCAGTAGCACTCAGTACTGCAGAGGCCGAGTATATGGCTGCTAGTACAACAACCTGAGAAGCAATATGGCTTCGGAAACTCCTTGCAGGATTGTTTGGCCAGATTCCAGAGCCAATTGTGATTCACTGTGATAACCAGAGCTGTGTGCAGATGTCGGTCAATCCTGTATTCCACGACAGGTTGAAGTATATAGAGATTCAGTATCACTTCATTCGTGATATGGTGCAGAAAGGTGTAGTCGAGTTACAGTATGTTCCGACAGATCACCAGACTGCAGACGTTCTCACCAAGTCTCTTCCCACGATGAAGTTGAAATACTTTCGTGGAAGACTTGGAGTAGAAGAAAACGTGTTCCTCCTTGAGAGGGAGAGATGACATAGAGACGTTTACCCTGCTTTCACCCAGGTACCTCTACTCGTCTAGGTGCTCAGCCAGGTATGGGAGAAATCCCATCGACAGATAGGACGAACAGGTAGTAGATGGTCGGGTTCCACCCAGGTGCCTCTACTCGTCCAGGTGCTTAGCCAGGTATGGGAGAAATCCCATCGCAGAAAGGACGAACAGGTAGTAGATGGTCGGCTTCCACCCAGGTGCCTCTACTCGTCCAAGTGCTTAGCTAGGTATGGGAGAAATCCCATCGGCAGATGAGACAGATAGGCAGTAGATGGTTGGGTTCCACCTAGGTGCTTCTACTTGTCCAGGTTCTCAACCAGGTATGGGGGAAATCCCATTGGCAGATGAGACAGATAGCTAGTAGATGGTCGGATTACACACAGGTGCCTCTACTCGTCCAGGTTCTTAGCTAGGTATGGGAGAAATCCCATCGGCAGATGAGACAGACAGGCAGTAGATGGACGGGTTCCACCCAGGTGCCTCTACTTGTCCAGGTTCTCAACCAGGTATGGGAGAAATCCCATCGGCAGATGAGACGGACAGGTAGTAGATGGTTGGGTTACACACAGGTGCCTCTACTTGTCTAGGTTCTCAGCTAGGTATGAGAGAAATCCCATCGGAAGATGAGACGGACAGGTAGTAGATGGTCGTGTGATGATTGCACAGGTACCTCTACTCGTTCAGGTTCTCAACCAGGTATGGGAGTATCCCATCGGCAGATGAGACGAACAAGTAGTAGATGGTCGTGCACCACTGCTCGTCTAGGTTCTCAGCCAGGTATGGGAGGATCCCATCGGAAGATGAGACAGACAGGTAGCAGATGGTAAAGCCTATCTCTCGGACATGCAGGTAGGATGGAGAGACTACTCTTGGACTCACCGAAGGACTGGTGGAGTTGATGCATGATGACACTTCTCGAAGGATTGAGACTGTGTTGACAAGCTTCAGTATGTATAGAGATGATTGAGGTAGTATAGATGTACAAATGAAACCCAGATGATCGTGATGCTAATGAAGAACGAAGAATACCTTCCTTGTTGAGAGGGAGTGTTGGAATTTGTGCAACTTCGGAAGATATTCTTATTGTATTTTATTATAATTGATTGTACCTCCTAAGGGTGTTGAACTTGATGTAATTAATCATGTAAACCCTAGAAAGAACAATGTAAACCTTGGGGTAAAAATCAAGTAAAGAAAAAGATTAAAATAAATTATTTATTGTACCCCAGGTTCGGTCGGCCCAGTCAAGTTAGACAAGTTGGCCCAGTTAGGGAAAAGGCCAGTTTGGCACTTGTATAAATAGAGGGAAAGTTCACCTCATTATTCACTCATCCACTCAAGAGAAGTTTGCATCACTTGGAGAGAGATTCGCACCTGCAATTAGGAGAAGATATTTTGGGGTTTCTACTTGGAAAGTACTTCCATCTTTTCTTTCTCATCATTGTACTCTGTTCTTAGAATTATTCATCTCTATACGAAGGTTGTTGGGTTTTCTCCCGATTGGGTTTCCCAGGATAAATTCTCGTGTTCTTTGTTTTTGTGCTTTGTCTTTCTTCTAGTGATCCTATTAATATTATGCAATTGAATTATTATGCTATAATTGTATGAAACACTAACACCTGTGAGGAGGGACTCTATGCGAAGGCCCACCATTGAACCAATAATTACTGTAATACTTGAGATTCAATGAGTGAGCTACGCAATGTAAAGTTGTGCAAATTCTTATCCCACCCACTGATAAGAATGTCTCATATGGTGATGAATAATCTCTTTGTTGATGTCTTATACTCAGGGCACTCATTCTGTAAAATAACGGTCTTTAGTGCCTCAATCATGGAATCCCACCCCTCATAAACATATTCCTAAAATGGGCTGGTCTGTGTTTGCAAACTGCAACAAAGAAATGATAGGGTCCATGATCTTAATGGTAAGATATACCCTCTCCCACCAACAATCATCTAGCATTGTATCCTTGACATTTTTTGAAGAAGTTTGATCCGACTTTCTCCAAAAAGACCAAAACTATGAAATACCCATGGAACTAAGAGCATTCTTGACCTCTTTCAACCTCTTAAGCATGATTCATGAGGAGGAAAACCGAGTATCTACAATCTTCAACAATGATAGATGTTGTGTGTTCACTTTATAGATTGTGAGGGTATTGGTATGGTTTTGTACAAAATTGTGGATATGGCATGCATCATCAAGAAGACTTCCCATCCATGTCACATCGGAAGCAATAGATTTAAGTGTTAAATTCAAAGAATGAATAATGCAAGGTGTCCAAAATATTTGTTGATATTTAGCTTCCACAAACATGCCAACAACCTTGCAAACAGGTGCATTATCTGTGATAATTTGCACACAAGAATCGACACCTACGTCTTCAATAACTTTAATGAGCTAATCACACTTTATTGCATAGCCTTGTATTTTCCAAGAGCATCCGCCACTTTCAAGAAGATTGGTCCATTTAGGGAGGACACCGTGAAATTGATGAGTGGATAGCATGTTGCATCTGTAGTATGTACATACATCATAAACAATACTGGCACTGGATGAAGGCCATGATGATTTAATGGGTTCTAGGTTTTTATTGACCTCCTTCTTTGCCTTAATCAACAACGTGGTTCTAAGCTTGTTTAAACTAGGAGGCACATACCCTGTTGGAGCTTGTTCAACTAGAGCTCGACATGTCTCAATAAATAAATGAGACCGTGCAACATTAAATGAAATGAAGTTGAGATAGAAAAAAAACCCAATGGTAAGATCAGTCTCCTCTCGCCTCTCTTGTTGAAAGATCTTGTGCATTGGACCGCTGCTTGGAGCTGACCTCTTTCTTGGTGGTTGACTTGCAGTTTCGCTCCCAAATCTGTTAGTAGGTTTCCTCGTGAATGGAAGAGGATCCTCATTTTTTTGTTTCCTACTTGCTGCTGCCACCTTCCCTCCGCCAATTTTATCCTCTTTCCATTTCTCTTCATTTGGTAGCACTCACCCCTTTACATGGTCCAAGTGCACAATTAGTGGCCAACAGATGGCCCTTAACTCAGAAGTAGGTGCTCTTGTATGTCTTGTTGTAGGAATTACATGTCCAAAGAACATTCCCTCCCCTAGCAAGCTTTTCTCCAGGCCCTTGTTGTCTTGTCACATACTTCAACAATGGATATTTCTTTTCTTGAGCCTGCTGTCTTGCTACAACAGGGTCTCTTTCAGGATTGGAAGGAGCACTAGCAACAACAGAGGTAGAAGAGCTTGGTGGATGGGGGGCACACCAACAAGGACATTCCTCTCTTTCCTTTGACCTTTACCAGCTGCCTTTGATGATTGAGCCATGAAAACTGTGGAATAAATGAAGAAAACAACAGCCTGGAAACTCTACCTACACCTGCAAATCTTTCAAATGCACCTGCAAATCCTTCAAATCCCTTCACCAACAAAGTGCAAACCTGTTACAGTTCTTTCCCATAAGGAAAAATGTGAAAAATAAATGCTAAATCACGTTTTAGAGGCCCGTGGGTCACTTTTTCTACCACACGTGTTGGACACGTTTAGTGCACGTGTCCGCATGGATTTGACATGTGTCCTGTCACAGGACACGAGCCAAACCTGTGTTCGACACGTGTCCTTATGTATCTGTGTCCTACCCATTGGATATGGACACGTGTCCTTATGTATCCATGTCCGAGACAACTCTTGTCTTGTGTATGTGCTTTATTAACGAGTCAATAGTAATCTCCTAAATATAATTTCCAGGGAAGAATATGACAGGCAGTAAAAACCAACATGTTTGTAGCTGGCCTAGTTGCAGATAAAAACTAAGAAATTCCAGTCGGAAATGTTTTTCTAAATTGAAGCACATACCTGGAAAAACAATTCCTAAAAGCCCTCATGATTTCCAATCTTTTATTTATAGGCCAAAATAATGCAGGATTATAGTATAGAGGGCTGAAATAAATTCCTAAAATAGATTGTTAAAAAGGAAAACCTTCACAACTTATAATAAAAAAGGACAGGAATCTCCTCTCAAATGCACAATTGGCATTTATACCGCCAAAAACCCTTGTCTATTTTCAAGTATAAAAATTCCAAAATTCACATCATCCCTCACATAGGTTACACAATAGACTGTAAAAGATGTTCATTTACATGATACATGAATTCTCTCCAAACTTCTCAAACAGAGGGATATCTAACACTTCATAATTCCAAATCCATGAAAGCTGCCTTGCCTAAGCTTAGAACAAAAGGATGGTGCAAAAATGGGAGGTGCTGTGGAGACATTGTATTCATAGAAGACCCATCTAAAAGCTGTTAATAAAACTGTATATTCATTCCATTAAAGCAGAGTTGAGGGTTGTGGAATTATTTATTCATGAGATAGGTACCAGAGTATAGATACCATCTTTGAAGTGTCCACAGGCTATTTCCAGCTTCAGGTGGTCAACAGTAGTATAGGGCCTGATCTTGCATCCATTGGTGGCCTGCTTGGATCCATAGTAGACTGTCATGTTTGCAGAAGGCACAGATATGTCAAGACCATCGCCTATAACTCTGCTTACTAACAGGGAATGTGTTGTTGGATACATTGCAGCAGATTAATCCTAATTCTTCCTTCTTGCCCCTCTCAACAAAATTCACAGTTGATTAACTGGTGGATGTATTGGAGGTGTCTTAGTAGTTAGTATGGCATGAAAACAAATGGAGTGAGATGGCTTGACACTTTGCTTACCATATGTGTCATAGCTAAACGAATTTTTGAAGTGCCACGTACGATGGTTCAATGTAGAAAATAACTCCTTAATAGAGGCCACATGCATATTTTTTAAATTTTAATTTCTGAGTAGAATGCACAACTAATTGAGGAATTTGGGAGTTTTAGATGCTGATTCTTATAAACAATATTGTTCAATGCACCTCCACTATTCACCATTGAATTGAATGTTGATAGAGGGTATTTTGTCAGGCTGAGTTTAATGTGCCTTGTCAGACTTGATTGCAGGAGGATGTTTTTCTAAAATCATTAATCCATTCATTAAATCAACAAAGGTGACATTTCATCTTATTGGAAAACATTCACATTTTGTAAATGGGGTAAACGTAAACTGTTGTCCCTGGTTACAGAGCCTAACCCTGAGGGGATCCAGATTCCAGAGAGTCAAACCTGTGACTTCTCCAATGTTGAGGGGAGAGATCTCATGTCTGGCTCATGACCACTTGAGCTAACCCTCAGGGCTTGAAAGAACCATATATGTTTTATTAATTCTTATTATTATTTTTCTGGAAAATACATCTTATATCTCATTGTTTAAAAATAAAAAGTACATCGAGAATCATAAATCATTGAGCCAGGCTGTGATTATACAAAATGGACTACTGCCTCTTTTCTGGAAGTGCCAATTCTGGATGAAATCTGTCCTGCAAACTGTGATCTAAAAGCTACGATCTCAGCCAAATAAAAAGGGATAACATCCCCATTAGAAGTTCCACGACATCTCCTTTTCAATGTAGAAGAGATGCATGTCAATCTGATGGTGTTCCAGACAGTTATTGTAAGATAGTTACAACAGACAATTCTACAAGGAAAATTAATAACATAAAATAATTTAAGGGGAGAGTATGTTTATTTTTTACTAGTATTTTACCAAACTAGTCATAGGAATTGTGAGATTGCAATGCACTACTTGTAGTTCAGGGCAGTCCAGCTGGTTGAGGTTTCACTAAATGTCTTTCATTTGTGAAACATAGAGCTCATATATACTTGCCTTATTTCAGGTGGAAAGTAAAGAACCTGTGGAAATGGTGTTAGTGATGACTGTTGAGCCTGGTTTCGGAGGGCAGAAATTCATGCCAGATATGATGGACAAAGTGAGTGGTGTAAGATTTTTATATGTATCATTTAGCAGTTTACATCATTTAACTTATCTTTGGCCATGGTGCATTTTTGGTCAATAACGAGCTGTTTTTTCATGTTATATCAGGTTCGTGATCTACGGCAGAAGTATCCTACTCTTGATATTGAGGTAAGTCCTGTTAAGTTATTTTGTTACCATTATGCCAAATTTGAGGTTTTAGAACAGATTAAATCTAGTGTAATGGCCCTTTTGTTCCTTTTGGATATTATTCTGGTCAAGAATCTCTTTTGTATTTTGATCAACCAATGATTTAATATTTCTATAGACTGGACATATGTGGTTATTCTCATCTTGTTTTAAAATCAAAGGTAGATCTTAACGAATAGAACAAAAATTGACTGTTGGGCTTGTTGGTACAAGCTATGCAAGATATTGTTTATGGATCTTATGGGAACTCTTTTTTTCCAAGGAAAACCTTGCGGTGAAACCCCCGGGCACTTCCCCACATTTCCAAATGGACCCAAAGTAAACCTATTGGTACTGATTATGGTGCCTGACCCAAAAACCTGTTGGTACTGATTATGGTGCCTGACCCAGTTGGGACATCAAGTGAGGCATGCAACAGAAGCAGTCAGTTCAGAGGATTGACTCCGAGACCTCCTACATGAAGTTCAAAGCACTCAACTACTTTAGCTAGCTCACGATGCTCGATCTTAGGGGAACTTAACTCTATTCCTGCTTTTTTACTTGATTTCTGTTTCACAGGCCTCAAAGAAATGTTTTTTCTGCATTTCCCCTTCATTTAGATGGAGATTCCAAGAAATGATTTGAAATGTCCTTTACTCTGAAAAAGTGAATTTAAACCAAGTTATTTGCATCTGAAGGGGGCAGAACATTTAACTAATTGCCATTTATGCAGGTTGACGGTGGTTTAGGGCCATCGACAATTGACCAGGCTGCTTCTGCTGGTGCAAATTGTATTGTTGCTGGTAGTTCCGTCTTTGGAGCAAAAGATCCGCCTGCTGTAATTGCCATGTTGAGGAAAAGTGTTCAAGAAGCTCAAATATCATTAGAGTCTGGTATATGTGAGTCTGGTATATGTAATGCTTGCGCTTAAAACCTTAGCTTTAATATTTTTCAGCATGTCTCTATGCCTTTCAATAAGGTCAAGGTCCCTCTACAGGAACTCTGGGGATTTTTGCATTATAGTGACGTGTAGTCTTTTACCATGTTCCACTGCTATATAGAGAGAATAGCATGATATAACCCCTGGTTATTTTGCTAATTATTGGATAAAAAATCAAATAATTTATTTGACAAGAGAATAAACTACATTGTCTATGTCATCGTTTCTTATGTAGTACGATCGGAAAAAAGAAACTAATGTCCACAAATAATCTAAAGTAGTTGACCCAAAAGGTGTAATATGAGCATGTTGTAGCATCTCATCAACGAATCTCAAATTATGTTTTGCATATTTTTCAATTCTCTGTAATTTTGCTAGAGTAAAATCCAAACTGAACCTGTTTCTTATGCTTTTCTTGATCGCTATAAACATTATTAACCAGATCCCGTGCCAGCTTGGGAAACAAAGTGGACATCATTTGGCAAGATCCCCAAATTATGGCATAGATTTAAAGAAATTTGATTCAAAAGGTAGACTATCTTACATCAGAGGCACGGATGGAATTTTTTGAGTTAGTTGTAACAATAATTAACTACATACGTCTAGTCTTCTAGAGGAGAATAGAGTGTAGAAAAACTGAGAAACAAGTGTAAAAAGCAGTGATGCAAAGACGTTGAAATGCATAAATTCAATAAAAAGATATTGCATTTGATAGGTCCCAAGTCTAAGGAATAAGATGTAGCACAGAGAAGTCATTTGGGTCACTTTTATTTAGAAGACTTTTCTATAATTAGAACATGGTACAAGATCACAGAATATATAAATAGTTCTATATGGTGAGTCAAAAACTTAGGAACTTACATCAAAGTTCATTTCGACATCACTGAATTCTGTAATGGGCTGGACATACTATCATGATATAAGTCTGTTTTAGAAAGTTCTATAGCATTTTACATGAGAAGCAAGAATCCGTTATTCAAAGAAATCTTGAGAAACACTCATTATATATATACACACACACACAGAGTATATGGCACAGAGAAAATGTGGAGATAGATAGAGTACACACACAAGAAAACAGGCTGAACAATGATCTGATAGTATGATATTCTTCATCCATTACGAAGGTGCCTTTAAATAGGCATTAGGTGAATCAAAACTATGATTCCAATATCATGGTTGTTCCAGACAGTGGGCGCAAACCTTGCAGTGCGTTTGGCATTTTTATTTGGCAAAAATAGAAATTCACCAAGTTTCAAGCGTGGATGAATTTGTTGGAAAATTTTGAATTTATTGACTAGGCAATTTACTTTTTCACTTTATTCATTTTAGTTTTTTTTGGATAAATTACACAAGCGGCTACACACATTTGAGATGTTTTGAAGAAGTCACAAGAAAATTCAGCGACTTCTGTATCTTAAATTTAATGGTAAACTCGGTGAATTCTCTTTCTTGAATTTAATTAATTGTAAATTTTGTCTGGTACTTTGTACAGATTATTTTTCGAATTTCATGATTGAATTCAATCATGGATACCGGCTAGATGCTTAAACCCACATCATCATCCGGTCATACATGTGGTTATACATTTGCTATGCCATGAATCTATTAAAAAAAATATTTCAACATGTTTATTTGGGTTGATGGTTCCAACTCCCGAGAGATGGGTGATTCAACTATCTGCATGGATGGGTGATGGAGGATGGGTAATTCAACTAGTTCCAACTCCAGGATGGGTAAACTATCCTTCAATTAGAGGATGGGTAATTCAACTATCGAAGGTTATCCGGCTCCTTCATTGGATTGTTCTCCCTCGTTACTACCCGTCCTTCAGCCACGGTGGAGGATGGAGAAACCCCTAGCCTAACGGGGAAGGAGCTCAACATCCTAACGAGGAAGGAAGGCTATGTACGTAACATGGCCACCGAGGTCGGGATAGTCTGCTCAAGAATACAGCTTAAAAGTGGTTGAAGCAAGTTATGAAACCAGCGGGCAGAGAGATACCAATCACGTGCTGGGCCAACCAAATTCTGAGAAAAGATTCACACCATGACGTCGTTATGAGTGATCAATTTTATATCGCATATGGACAAGAACTGATCCATATGTTTATCAGGGTTTTCCACATAATCACCATTGAACATGACACAATGCTTGATTCAAGAAAACACAAAATATGGTTCTATTTGACTTTGGGTTGTTATGGTTTTCTTCATTAGGACATATAATCCATGGTTTTAATCCACCTTTGTCGTGTTTCCACACCACCTTTTGTGGATTTCAAAATCACCTCTTCAATGCAACCTCTTACCACCCTTTGCGGTCTTCAAATCACTTTTTATAGGGCTTCAAACCACCCATTTTGAGCTTTTGATCTATCCATTTTGAGACTTTGATCTATTCATTTTGAGTCTTCATTCATTCATTGCAGAGATTTAATCTAATCTTTTTGAGGAACATCTTTGTGGAAACCATTTGTGCCAAACAAAAAAACTTCCATTTGCCGGGACTACCTTTTGTGGGAAACTACCCTTTGCAAGAAGCCATCCTTTATCAGTCTCAAATTACAAATACCAATTCATCTATGCATTAAGCCAAAGCCAAATAAAGAGGACTTTAACTTATGATAGTTTACCCATACATCAATACATGCATTAAGTAAAATAAGTAAAATAAAGAGCTTACTTCAACTTATCAGCGATGATAGTTCTCTCATAAATCAGTACTTGTGCTCAAAACTCACATTTACTCAATATTACCGTGTTAAGCACCATTTCCATATTTTGAACATAAATTTCTCTTAATAATACCAACATTTAACAAATACATTGTACCTTAAGAAAATTCAAGTGGTTTTAAAAAATAATAACATAACATACTTGTACAATATGCCCAAAATATGCACTTTAAAGAACACATCCAATAACCTTGTATCAAGCATCCAAAATGAGGCCCCTGCCTTGTTGGCCTGAGATCACCCATGTGACAATCACAATTACCAACTTAAAAATGTTCTTAGTTTGAACCTTTGATTTATCAATGAAAATAGTTCACTCATAAATCAATACTTGTGCATAAAACTTACAATTTACTTGTTGAATTATCAATGTGTGATTCATTGTCCATCTACTTTGAGCATAAGTTTCTCTTAAATGATACGATTTTTTTAGCAAATAAACTCCACCATTACAATCCTAAGGAAAATTGGGCAATTTTAAATGCACCTTCACAATAAATAAGTGTTGCATGCCTTATACATGAGATACGTTCTTTAAAAAAACTCTCAATAATCTTGTGTAAATCACTCAAAATTAGCCTTCTTTACTATTGGTTTGAAATCAATCATGCAATCTCCTTGAGCACCAACTCAAACATTTAGTAGTTTTGGACCTTTGATATTTTACCTCACAACAAAGTGCTTTAAACAACCAATCTATCAAAACTTATTCTTCATAATCATTCTCTCGTTTTCTTTTTCTTTTAGTTATCAACTCGGAGAGCAAAAACAAATTCTCATTTTTCCATCATCGAACTTTGTTGGAGGAGCCTAAGTCGGTTGCCCGACCACTTTGTAGAACAGGTTGAACCGTTGTGTCGGTAAGTGAACCGACAGGTCGTTATGTAACTGTCTGTAAACCATATATATAGGATGGAAAGCCAGATACATGAATGGCACTATGACATTGTATTGCACTTATGTACTGAGTAATAGAAAGACTTTTTGGCTGTGTCCCCATTATTTATCTTTTGTTCATATATATATATTTGCTTGCTTATTCTATAACATGTATTGCTGGTAACTATGCAATCCACTTGACTACAACATTGGTTCCGTTGATGGTGATAGATGCATAGCACGATAATGAGTATGATCAAATGATATCAGAACATGAGATAAATGAATGGTGGGAGAGAAAGATAACAAACTATCTGCAAAATTATGCTAGAAGAAACAAGTTGACTATCGTTCAAGCAAGAGATAAGTTCTTTTCTGAAACACATTTAAAGTTCATTGAGTCCGTGTCGTTCGCATTGAAGAAGCTTCTGGATGAAAAGACCGACAGATGAAAAAGATCGACAATTGCTAACAAAACTAAATAGAGGAGGCCGCACAAATTTATTTGGATGGTGCGAAAGAATTGTTGACGAGTTCTGTGAAGAGTGTGCGATTGAGGAGTGAGTATCTGTCGATAACGTGAAGCATAGGTTCTACAATGACCTTACCGAACAATTTCTTTGTTCTCTACTGACGCTTTTGTTTAAATTCTTGATCGACAAGGAAGCAACGCATATTGTCGAACCTCGACCACTGTTGTTACCACCGCTCCCGGACACGAACTGGGAAGAAAATCAAAGACAGTGGGAAAAATTCGTGAAAGAACGAGAGTGGGAATACTTCTTGAGCAAATGAATTCCTGCATTACCCTAGTTCTTTAAAGAGCTTTCGGGTCGGTAATGGGGGGGTAGCCGACCATGTTCCGGATGGAGTAGATGAATAACGGTCGACAGATGAAGAACATGCTATGGCCAGTAATGAAAAATCTCAAAGATTTGACAAAGATAGAATGATGATACATAAAAGCACACCAGATATCCAAAAGATTGAACAAGAAAAGAGGAGGAATAGGCGTGAAGAAATAAGGAAGCAGACTAGTGCGCTCCAGAAAAAAAGAAAGTCGGGTATAGTAACATATGCAACAGGAAATCCGCTAGAGTCTAGTCGAGCTCGACAAAAAGAGGACGAGGATGAATCACTGTCACCAATGGATGGAGCATAGTAGCGCTCTCCAAGTAAGTATACCCGAGGTTATAACTCCACATTCCCCATTACATTTGACTTAGAGTGCCCAAGTACAGGAAATTGTCGAAGAAGATCTAGGACTTCACGCTGGCCAATGTGGCATCTGGAGCCGATGGAATGATGAAGGTAATGAGGTTGATAGATTGATGATCCATTGGCCGCAAGAAGGGAATTGGGTCACCTTTCAACCTGAATTTTTCAACCGGAGTTTTCATCCTACTTTATTCAGATTGTGAGAAAGCACCCCTAGCCACTTCCAGCATTGAGTGATTCGTCAAGTCAGTCGGGATCCCCGAAAAGAAGTACAACTCAGATAGAACAGAACGTTACCTGGGTATCGACAGACACTATCGAAGAAAGTCGACAACCGACGAAGAACCGACTAGTAATATTGTTGTCGAAAGCGAAGAACATGCATTAACTTCTGTCAGTGCACATCAAGAAATAATACTTGTCGAAAACAAGTGTAAGAGCGTTTGTGCCATCGAAAATAATCCACCGTCACCACCTCCGAGCTTAGAAGTCAAAGTCGCAACAGATATGGCACACAACGACACACCTTTCCTTCTATGAAGGTGATGAAGATCCAAGAAGACATTGCTTTGTTTGTGAATCAATATGGGAAGCCAATGCTATTTCTAATGAAGATCGACAAATGGCACAATTTGCGGGTGCCCTTTGGAAATGAGCTCTCACATGGTACATCACTTATAAAGAAAGGACACCTATTGCATCAAAGGATCATATAAAACAACAATTTATGTCTTTCTTCAAGACCTCAGACGCAAAATATCTAGTTGCTAAGAAGTTGAAAACCACGACTCAAAAGCTGAAACTGTCAGGGACTATGATAAACGATTCAAAGACTTGCTGAGCCAGATTGAGTATGATATTGAAGAATCCTGATTGGTCTAATGGTTCGTGGATGGATTAATACATAAAATTAGAGTGCACACCCGTTTCACTGATTTTACTACATATGAAGATGCATTGACAAAAGCATTGCAAATAGAAATGGATGATGACTATCTTATAGCTCTTGTCGACCACCACATTGAAGAACAGTTGGAAAATATGCAAAAATCCATTCCCAAAATCAGTCTGCGAGGAGTTGATCTTTGGTGTACAAAATGCTCAACAGTCGGCCATACGAAAGATTATTGTCGACATGATGTCCGTTTTGTACAAACAAAATATTTCTGTGACATCTGCCAAGAAAACGACTTGCATGCAACGAAAGATTGTCCCTACAACATGAAGAATGATCAAGCCCGTTGGTGTGCAATATGTGACGTAAAATATAATTCCACAGGAGAATGTAACTTAAATATCAAGAATAAACATAATTATCACATAGTCTATCAAACCAATGCTGTCGACCAAAGAAATGATAGAAATGACATGAATGACGACCGACGATATGGTCAAAGAAATGACAACTTCATTCGATGAGGAGGATTCCAAGGTCATTGATGAAACACTGGAAATCAAGACCCCCGACCACGCCGACGACTACAGTGCTTTACATGCCTAAGTGAATAACATCTTTTTGCAGACCGTCCCTTCAAAGATCGAACATATCTCAAATTCTGTACAAAGTGTGGGGTGGGTGATCACTTCTTGGAGGATTGCCCCACCATACTTGAAAAGATTACTAATAAAAAGAATGCTAACATCTTGTCTAGTGTTTCTAAGTCTGATATTGTTAAAACTAAGAATCTTTAGATTGTAGCTTGTCGAGGAACTAAAATTGGTGCTGATAATCCACAAATTAGCAAAATAAAAAGTAAAGATGATTATCCTAATCCAATTGAACATAAGCACTTATATAATAATGCTGCAAAAATATTTCAAGAATTAGCATCCCAATAAGACAATGACGAATCTTGACAAATAAATATTACCGAACTCCTCAATTCAATAACCAAGGAAGAAGTTGTCACAAAGTTTATAGATCTAATGCACAACATTAAAAGTAAATCTGTTGAAGGCAAACAAACTAAAAATCTCTATCGACTAAGTTAGAGAGATAAAAATGATGTAGACCCACTTGTTGACTTAGAAATTGAAGGATACTCTATTCGACAAGTCGTCCTCGACTTCAGATCACAAGCAAATATCATGACTCGAAATACTTGGGAACAACTTGGTCGACCACAACTACACGAGTCGGGTATCTATCTAAAATTAACCGACCAAGGATTGATTGAACCAATTGGGGCATGGAAATTTTTTTGACACATCCATCAAGGGCATAACAACACAAGTTGATTTTGAAATTATCGACTCAAAAGAAGGTTCCAGTATTATATTTTCTACTTTTAATCAATATTATCTAGGATCTTAACTGAAAGAATAACAACCACAACATAACACAAGTGTCATATCCCCTCCCATCTATTAACGCAAGGAAGGGAACATGATACCCAAAAATCCGGGCTTTTATAAAACTTAGCCCATTTCAACATCCATGATTCATATAAATATAAACAATTGCCCATAAATCAGGCAAACATGTACAACGAAATAAGACATCATCCACATTCATTTCACATGCATCAACCATATCAAGAGCAACTATTCTTTAATTAAAACAGTGCAGAAATAAATACACATAAGAGAATATACTTATCTCACTGTAATGCTGTCCCAAACAACTAGCTATGTCGCTGCAACGTTCCACCCAACTGTAGGTCTCTGCCCAGCCTATATTCTTTCAGCACTCAGAGACCACCCTCGAGCTGGGCATGATATCTACAAGGAAAATGGGACTCTCACGCTCAGCATAACCCAAAGCAATGGAGACCCATCTCAACCCCAACATTCTTTTACACACACAACCACTCAAAACTGGGCATGGATACACATTTTAGCAATGGGATTCACAGAATAGGGTCTATGGGTTTTCCCCAAATTGTTGCACACCCAAAAACGAAATGTTTAGATGGGAAAACAACCCCGGAAGAGGAAATCGTTTTCAGAAAACGTATCTGAGCTTTCAAGGGACAGAAACAGCCTCTATAAACCCCTAAATCGTGGTTCTCCTCTCCCAGTCACTGTACCAACCAAAAATGAGTTCCCAGCCATGGAAAATGCAGGAAAATGATGCAAAATGTGAAGGAGGAAGCCCCAGATAGCTCAGACTGCGTGAGAGAGCAAAGGCCATGGGTGAAGACTGACTTTGGGCACCATTTTGTGGGTGTTTTCTTGCCCAAGAAGACAAAATACGATTTCCCAGGTTGATGGCTTGCCCATACATGAAATTGGCTGCCATACCTCTTCATTCCCAAGGCATTAACTGCCTCAACCAACTCTTGGAAGAATTGAATAATTGGGCACAAAAGTCAACATGGGTAGTTGAGGGTTCATGGGTTCTCTCATTGACACTTGGCTTGACTTGATTGGCTGAAGGGTTTGAATATTTCACTCCCAATTCCTTGTAAACATCATGCCCCCATATCTTGTTGCATTGCATAGCTAGTTGTGGGCATTTATATTAAAATGCATATTTACAATCCCCATGGTTCACTAGCACATGGGTAGCATAATATCCAATACTTGTCTCTTCAAGGTCGAGCGTTCACTAGCAGGGCCTTGGCCTTGAGCTCCACGCTAGGAATCATACATAATATGCATACAATATTTACATTATAACCCAAAATATTACAAGGGTCAAAATGGGGATGTGACATACCCCTCCCCTTGGAGTAACACCGTTCTCGGTGTTCCAATACCTAGGAATACATACACGCTTTATACATATCCAAAATTCACAAAATGTGGCAGCTCTGTCCTGCATTTCATTAATTGGAGATGTCAAGGTGAGGTTCTTGAACCCCTGTACATTGCTCCTGCTGGCCGTTGCTTTTCTTGCTACCCCTTGCTGGACATTCGCGGAGAAGGTGACTTCCTCCACATCCCCAACATTCTATTGGAGATGACCGCCTTTGTTTTCCTTTGTCGACATTCTTTCTCTCTTCTATCCTTGGGCATTTCTTAATGGGGTGATTGGACGAATGCTTCTTCATTGATCCACTTTCCCTTCCTTTACTGATTGCTCCCAGAATACTTTTTACCTATTTTTGCAGACGAATAGATTCCTGCAAAACCGTGTGGTTCATTGCATTTTGCTGCTTCTGTAGCTTGAGAATCTATCCAAGATTTTCTTGGGTCTTGGCAATTGTTTGAAGAAGACTTTCAGCTAAGTCCAATAGCCCTTGGTCTGCTTCCATGGTCAATGCGCACAACTTTCCTCACTTGCTTGCTAGCACCACTTGTTTTTTTTGTAACGGTTGCAACCAATTGCGTTCAATTTTTCACCTGTGAAATTCATTATTGCAATTCTTTGTTAGGCCAAGCATAACATAAACATTAAAATTAGTCAATTAATTTCCCCAATTGACATGGAACGTCCATGCTTTATTCATGAGACTTCCACACTTTTCATGCTTGCCCAACATACATATGAACTCATTCATGTTCATCCTTTCACAAGGAATTAGCTTTTTCAGCATTCACAATTTATTTTAAGCAAATAAACACAATAGACTTTTGGTCATGACATGCATTCAACAATTTTTTGTTTCTAAGATGCATCAGTCAAAAAGGAAAGATAAGAGTAAGAGTTTCCCCCTCTTATTCTTGTTCCAATCCGGAGCCACTCCAACACTGTGGTTCTATGCTCCTTAGACTCTTTCACTTTAATGTGAATGCTTGACTTGCCCTTTCTTGGCTATGACACTTAGTGTCTAAGGTCTATCTAAGGCTTCTCTCCATCAGGGAATCTCCTCCCCATGGTTTTTCTACAGAACCTTTGGCTACTAGGACTCCCACACATTTCCACTAGCATCATTTTTATTATTGCTGCTCATACTGATCTTTCTAAGACGGTTACATGTCCAAATGCATCCCTAGGATGCCTTCATGGCTTCTTGCTTTCCTGCAAAGACCAAAGTTTCCAACAAAGAAACAATAGTGTATCAGCTTGGCTGTCATAAGACTTGTTCATGAAATTCTCATTATCCAAAAATGAATGAAAATCAAATACTTATCTGTATTGGGCAGTTCCTTTCTACTCCAGGTTTCCTTCTCTGCTTTACAAGCCTTGTATCACCTGCGGGGTGGATGTTTAATGCCCAACCAGTACACCTTCACACCGACTGGGTTTACCAAGCATTTTTGGTGCCCAACCAGTCCCATACCTGGTTGGCCCTCTCCATTGCCGAGCCAACACATTCGTCTGGGTCATCGACCAATGGAAAGAAACTGTGCCACCGATCCTTATAGGTCAAAGCTCTACTACAGAGCCATAGGTATATAACAATCTTTCACTAATACCTCCACAACAACCAAGTAAATAATTCCAAACCAGTGCATCGACTGGGTTTATTAGGCATGCAACAACCCTCCACAACATCCACAACATCCAAGCAAATGATGCCAAACCAGTGCACTGACTGGGTTTATTAGGCATGCAACAACCCTTCACAATACCTCCACGACATCCACAACATCCAAGCAAATAATGCCAAACTAGTGCACCGACTAGGTTTATTAGGCATGCAACAACCCTTCACAATACCTCCACAACATCCACAACATCCAAACAAATAATGCCAAACCAGTGCACCGACTAGGTTTATTAGGCATGCAATAACCCTTCATAACAACCTTCACAACACCCACAACATCCAAGTAATTAATGCCAAACCAGTGCACCGAATGAGTTCATTAGGCATGCAACAACCTTTCATAACAACTTTCCATTATGCTTCTTCTGTGTGTAGCCCCAAATTGCATCTGTTTTAGCTGACAACACAAGATGGATAAGCAAACACATTAGTATTGTTGCTCTAAAATTGAAACATAATTCATAACATTCACTATCAAGTATTGAAACACCAGGAATGCGTCCATTCCCTTAGGGTGTAGTCAATATTGAAAACCTTATCATAACCCAACACCCGAAAGGTGTGCACCCATTTCCGATGTGAACCATGTAGGTCCTAATCTCACTCAAGCAGTCTGGAATAATAATGAAATAATAAAACATCCTCTGCATATTAAATCTAATAACCAGATATGTATATCCTTAGTTAGGGTTACATAATACTTATCCTTTTTCAGATGTATCCTCTCTTCCTTGCGAAGAATGGGGGCTCCCTTCTCTGAGTCAACAGTACTTCGGTTTGCCACCCCATTCGTTTCACGTTCCATAACCTACACATGCCTTCTTGCCATAGCTTCACCATCTCACTCATATGGCTTTCCATCATGCAGTTCAGTGGAGATGTCATCCTTAAAATATGCAATGGCATTTCACCCGAAACCCATTTCCAAAGCATGGGGTCCTTCCCATGAAGTTTGGCTTCTGCAGGCCATCACACATGGTCTTCCTGCAATGTGTCTTCCTAGAACACTTATCAAATAGCCAAAAAATCAGCAACATTTAGCAATAAAATTCAAATTTGATTGTCTCATAGCTAATCAATGGCATTAAGAATTAAATTCAATCACGAATTTGCAATTCTGTCTACTACAGAAATTGACTTGCTTAGTCATGAGCTTATCCTCATATGGCTTGTCCCTTGCAAGTGGCACCCATATTCCCATTAGGGTTCTACGCTTTTTACTATAACATGAACATCCACTTGCAACACGTCCTCCTGACACAGTTCTATGCAAGCCAACGGTGATTAGCAATATTAATCAAATTCTCAAATTTGAAATCTACAAGTCCAAAATTGACAACATGTTCTGCACATAACTATTTTTACAACCATGAGACCCTTCTCATGAGGTTTGGCTCTTGCACATGGTAGATCCTGGTCATTACTATGGACTTATCCTTATGGCCATACACAAGACTTTCTACCTGAAATCTGAACTTCAATCAGCCAAACATGTTGTGAGTATCTATGCATAAAATCTTTTCATTGCTACAACAGTCACTGAAGTGATCTCAAAATTATAACACCCAATAATTCAAACACCTTCAGCTGTTAACATTTGAAATGCAATGAAATATATGTATATATGTATATATATATATATCATTATCATAATAAAATTGCAAGACACGGGTACACTATCCGTGCAATTTAAATAAACTGTAAATACTCATTACTTCACATTCCATGCAACTCTGTCTTTCCAACGTAGTGCTCTAGCAACCCATCACATGTCTATCTTCTTTATGCAGTCTTTCTCCTGCAATCATATCAGCTCATGAAATGGTCTCGGGATTAACAATAGTCCACAATTTCATCTATTATCTAACTGCATTGAAATATGTATTTGTCGCACCCATGCATTCACACAATGCATCTCAACATGTGCACCCACACATATGCATGCACATTCACAACATTTACATAATCTTTTAATGTGCATTCACTCAATGCATACCCCTCAATACAATCTTGCATTAATCCATGAATACTATGCATTCCAACATATTATGGCCTAACCATGCCTATTTCATATGGCATACACTACAACAGGACCATAAGTCATCACTTGATTTGGTTTTTAAACTCACAACTAACATACACAAATGGCATGATATAATTTCATATGAATGCATTGAGGTTTCTAAGAAACTATAGGGTGTAAGGCTTCCTGCTTTCACTTACCCACACCTCACCATCCTTGGTAGGTTGACATTCACATTCCGACACTCAATTCTACATGCAAACCAACTCAACATAGTTTAAACATAGTTGAAGGGATCTTACCAAATCCTCTTTCAACATTCATGCAATGAAGCACAAATAACCATTACCTGCATGGCTATCATTATCATCGCTTGATGTTACCTGATTAGTTAGCCTCTTACCAAGGCTTCATAGTCATTTTCTAAACCTCATGATCATAGGTTTGTTGCCACAACCTTTCTTCATAAGGTTGTTGGTCATATGCAACAACATCATCCACATCTTTAGCCATGCTTTGGTCATCTTTGGTCCTACAACCAATGCAGACACCATTAATTATTAGCAACCACAATGATTATCTTAAGTGGCTCATTGCATGTGTAAAACCTCACTATTTTACCAATATGAAATATCGTATATGTGCACAAACATTTTCACATGCACTGTGTAATGTTTATCTATATGCCATCTAATGCATATTCATATCATCTATCTAATCTCTTGCATTTTCAGTCATGCTTCTATGGTCTGATTCATACAACCATTATCGACATCATTAATTGTTATCAACCATAGGCAATACCATTAATGGGCCATTGCATGTGTAACTTCACTACCTTTACCCATATGCAACATCATGCTCATGCATAAGCAATTCACATGCACTATGCAATGACTCTTTAATCATGCACACTAATTCATATTTAATTTGCTACTCTCTTTCATTTCCAACAATCCTATGCCATAATTTTGAGTATATAAAACTCAGGAAATATAAATACAATAGCAAGAGATGAGTTAAGGAATTCTCCCATTTTAATTTCCTCATTGTAGCATGAAATTTCCTCTTCCACATCATAGTTGATCCAATTTCATGGGATATTTACCATGCACACAAGCAATCATTAGCTATGATCTTCTCACGAATTAACAATTCAATATATACATGCGTTCATAACGTTCATTCTTGATATTTTCCAAACATGCAATTATTATGTTATAAACATAAATAGTTTAAGGTGAGAGATTTCCCTTTCATCAACGTTGCCTTACTACTCCCATTGCTCTTCCGCAATGTATATTACAACCAATTACTCTTACTAAGATTCCACAACCCCTTCTATGCAATTCATGCTTCTCATTCCAAGCATAGAGAATGCATTTCACACTTTCAACGACTGTCTCCGGGGGTCAAGGGCAGCGCCCTCGTTTTTTTTTGTAAATCCTTTGATTTCGCGCAATCTGGCGCATAATTTTCATGGCGATTTTCCATTTTCGGCACCTGAAAATCTCACTGAAAAGCTGCTGTATTTTCCCCGTTTCAGCGGACTTAGCAATTTTTACTCCGACCGTGTCGCGGCATTCTGGACTAAAAATCGCCGACCGTCGCTCTCCGATTGGCGACCCAACTTTTCCACTGCAACCGTAGCGTGGAAATTAAGACTAAAAATCCTGCCCGTGTCGCGAAATTTTAGGCTAAAAATTGCCGCCGGTGTCTCGAAAATTAGGGTTAAAATTGCCGTCGGTGTGGCGGAAATTAACATTATTTTCGCTGCACGCATCGTAGAAATTAACATTAATTTCGTCATGCGCGTTGCAAAATTTTAACATTATTTTTGCCGCGTGCGTCGCAGAAATTAACCTTAATTTCGCCGCGCGCGTCGCAAAATTTAACATTAATTTTGCCGACATAGCCTTAGGAAAAATTTCAAAAACAATTAGAAAAATTTTAAAATTTTATTTCTTCTGTGATGATCATTGCTCAACAGGAAGCATAATTAGAGATCATACTCGCATATAACAGAACAATAAAAGGATGTAAGAAATTGCACCTCTTCATGTCAAAATAAAACAACAGAATAATATACAAATAGCAAGAGGTTGCGCCTCATTTGTCTCCTCCATGGAGGCAAACAACAAATACAAAAACACATTGCTACTGCATTAGAAACAATGTAAAGTAAGCATTCAACCTGAAAAGGGATTTTCTCCCTCCTTCCTCACATTCATAGAATGAAATCAATGCAAGCAATTTTGAAATAATCCCCAAAACAATCACGGAAATGATTTCCCATCCTAATCAAATAGAAGCTATGAGATCTTCAAGTTTCTTTAATTCATTTTAATTCCAAATACTAAATACATATACACGCAATGATTTATATCTCTATGAAGGGCCCAACATCCGTAGTGTTGAACCATAAGCTCTGATACCATCTATCACATCCCCTCCCATCTATGAACGCAAGGAAGGGAACATGATACCCAAAAATCTGGGCTTTTATAAAACTTAGCCCATTTCAACATCCATGATTCATATAAATATAAACAATTGCCAATAAATCAGGCAAACATGTACAGCGGAATAAGACATAATCCACATTCATTTCACATGCATCAACCATATCAAGAGCAACCATTCTTTAATTAAAACAATGCAGAAGTAAATACACATAAGAGAATATACTTATCTCACTGTAATGCTGTCCCAAGCAACTAGCTATGCCGCTGCAACGTTCCACCCAACCGTTGGTCTCTGCCCAGCCTATATTCTTTCAGCACTCAGAGACCACCCCCGAGCTGGGCATGATATCTACAAGGAAAATGAGACTCTCAAGCTCAGCACAACCCAAAGTAATGGATACCCATCTCAACCCCAACATTTTTTTACACACACAGCCACTCAAAACTGGGCATAGATACACATTTCAGCAATGGGATTCACAAAATAGGGTCTATGGGTTTTCCCCAAATCGTTGCACACCCAAAAACGAAATGTTTAGATGGGAAAACAACCCCGGAAGAGAAAATCGTTTTCAGAAAACGTATCTAGGCTTTCAAGGGACAGAAACGACCTCTATAAACCCCTAAATCGTGGTTCTCCTCTCCCAGTCACTGTACCAACCAAAAATGAGTTCCCAGCCATGGAAAATGCAGGAAAATTATGCAAAATGTGAAGGAGGAAGTCCCAGATAGCTCAGACTGCGTGAGAGAGCAAAGGCCATGGGTGAAGAATGGAATTGGGCACCATTTCGTGGGTGTTTTCTTTCCCAAGAAGACAAAATATGATTTTCCAGGTTGATGGCTTGCGCATACACGAAATTGGTTGCCATACCTCTCCGTTCCCAAGGCATTAACTATTTCAACCAACTCTTGGAAGAATTGAATGATTGGGCACAAAAGTCAACATGGGTAGTTGAGGGTTCATGGGTTCTCTCATTGACACTTGGATTGACTTGATTGGCTCAAGGGTTTGAATATTTTCCTCCCAATTCCTTGTAAACATCATGCCCCCATCTCTTGTTGCATTGCATACCTAGTTGTGGGCATTTATATTAAATTGTATATTTACAATTCCCATGGTTCACTAGCACATGGGTAGCATAATATCCATTACTTGCCTCTTCAAGGTTGAGCGTTCACTAGCGGGGCCTTGGCCTTGAGCTCCACGCTAGGAATCATACATAATATGCATACAATATTTACATTATAGCCCAAAATATTACAAGGGTCAAAATGGGGATGTGACAACAAGAGACACAAATATTTTCCTCGGGGAAACCATAAAGGAGAAAACCCCGCAACTTCCTCATAGATAGAATCGTCACCAATACAATATCACAAAATGGAAAACCCCAAAACAAGATGGTCTTCTGCAACTCTCTCTCTCTTTCTCCTATGCGATATTGTCTTCTCTCTCTCACTTATGCAAACTCAAGTGAGTGAGTGTGTCTCCAAATGAGAGATCCTTGCTCTCTATTTATACTTTACTTTTGGGGTGACCTTTTAACTGACTAGGTCGGCCTCAACTCAACTGACTCGGCCGACTTCTCTAGGAGACTCAATAATACAATTACATTTGATCATTTGGGGATCTATTTCCCCGAATTACAATGGAGGCTTTTACCTCAATGACCTAGTATGACTAAGCATAATAATGACATCCCCGAACGGAGGAAAAACATCTTCGTTGGAGGTACAAATAAAATACAATAATAATAACAATATAAAATACAAGGGAATATCTTCCGAAGTTACAATTACAACAACACTCCCTCTTAACTAGGAAGGTATTCTCTTTCCACAGTCATCAACCCCTTTGGACACAAGTCTAGATAACGTCAACATTGCTGGATCATCATCAATGCTGGAACAACATCGTCAACACTGGATCATCATCGTCACTGCTGCTGCAATCCTCATCATGTCGATCATCGATTGGTGACATCTCTCGAATCTACTCGTCATAGGAGGTTCTACATAGCTAGCCCTTTTTCATGTTTGATGTAGGCCTAGCCCTCATGTAGGTCTTCATCATCTCTGTGAGCAAGCCATCAGGTAGGTACAACCTAGGACCAGTCATTACATTGCCACAACAATCGTCTGCATCTCCTACTATTGCCTCATCATTATATCCAGATCATCTCATCATCCCACGGAGCACAACCTAGATGCACATCACATGTCCCACAATGGTCATCCCGTGTCTACCAGCATGGGAGGACAAACCTGTCACCATGCGAGATCCTGCCTAGGCGCACACACAGTGTCTTATGACCGGTGGACCTCACAACGTCTCCAGTATGGGAGGACAATCAGGAGCACACCAAGTGCATTACATCCCAAGGACCACCTACGCGACCCATCCCTTACATCTACCAACATGGGAGGACAAACCAACCACCATGCGAGAATGGCTCAACCCTTACATCTACCAACATGAGAGGACAAACCTACCATCATGCGAGAATGGCTCTAGTGCATCTACGTCTTCCGATCTCATCACTTCCTCTTAGGAGGAATGTCGATATGGAGAACACCAAGCTTCTCTCTGAAGTACTCGAACTTCACTCTGGATAACGACTTGGTCAACACATCGGCTATCTACTCGTCTGTCGCTACATACTGGAGCTTCACTGCTCCTCTCTGCACCATATCCCTGATATAGTGGTACTTGATCTCAATGTGCTTTGACTTGTCATGGAACATCGGGTTCTCGGACAACTTCACACAACTCTAGTTGTCACAGAATATACAAGTCACCTCTAACTGGAGATAAAAAAATCAGATAGTAGCTTCCTAAGCCATACTGCCTCACACTCTGGCCGAACAAGCTGCAACATACTCTGCTTCGGTTGTACTCAGTGCCACGCACGACTGCTTCCTGCTAAACTAGGAGATCATACCGGATCCCATACCGAAGCAACGTCCTGAAGTGCTCTTCCTATCAGCGACACTGCCTATCCAATCCGAATCAACATAACCCTGCAGGTTAATCTTCTAATTCACGTCATACTTGAGCCCATAGTCAACTGTACCCTTCAGGTACCTCAATATATGATTTGCAACAATCAGGTGAACATGTCTCAGATCCATCGGGAACTGGCTTAGGGTGTTCACAACAAAGCATATGTCTGGTCTCATGTTCATCAGGTACATCAATGAACCAATCATCTGACGATACATCATGGCATCAATTGACTTTGATGAAGCATGACATAGTAGCTTCAAGTTCGATGCCATGGGTGTGGCCATAGCCTTGCAGTCCATCATTCCGAACCTCATCAGAATCTCTACTGCATACTTCCCTTGTCCAAGTAAGATTCCATCTGCACTCTGCCACACCTCCATTCCTAAGAAATAATGCATCATACCTAGGTCCATCTCAAACTCTGCGGCAAGCCTCCTCTTCGTATCTGCAATGAGCTCATCCTTCCCTATTACAAACAGGTCATCTACATAGAGTAGAAGTATCACTGGATTTCCCACCTCAACCTTGTAGTAAATGTTGGAATCTGCTTTACTCTTGGTAAAGCTTAAGCTCATCAGGAAGCTATCCATCCTACCGTACCACGTCCTGGGTGCCTGTTTCAATCCGAACAATGCTTTCTTCAATTTGCACACATGAGTCTGCCTGTCATGTGTCTCAAATCCAAGTGGCTGCTCCACATACACTCATACACTTCCTCCTCTACTACACCATTCAAGAATGCTGTCTTTACTCCCATCTGGTGTACCTTCCATTTCATCACTGCAGCCAGTGCTAGTAAAAATCTGATGGAAGTGTATCTCGCGATAGGTACGAATGTCTCATAGTCTATGCGTTCCTTATGGGAGAAGCCACATGCTACAATCCTTGCCTTGTGTTTCTCGATGCTACCATCTACAACATGCTTGATCTTGTAGATCCACTTCGAAGTCACTACAGACTTCCCTTTTAGTCTCAGAACTATCTCCCAGACATCATTCTTCATAATCATCTGGTACTCCTCGATCATGGCATCCTTCCATTCTTTCTTCTCTGCTTCTTCCTCATAGTTGGAAGGTTCTTTATCAATGATGCCACATAGCATGGCTACATAGTTGGGGTATGGTCTAGGTCTTTTTCTTTCTCTGTGCATCCCATCTAGAGCGCCATACTTCTCTGCATCTTGTATTGCCTCTTGTATCCATGCTGGTCTTCTTTTGTGGGAGTTCTTCTCACGAGGTGGATCTACAGGTTCTTGTGATTCTTCCATGTCGCGGTCTTCATGATTTTCTTGAATTGTCTTTTAAATTGTCGTCACTTGTTCTACGGAACAAGTCTCATCATTATTCTCTTGTAGGTGTTGGTGCACGATCTTTCCTACAAGTCAAGTTTAGTTGTATGATTAGAAACATTTCATAAATTTCAAAACAAATTCTTATGCATAAGGACATAGGTCACACAGTTATGCAACTATTTTAGCCAAGGTTTCAACACAACATTCATCCATATCCTGTATTCATACGATAAATTTCTAGATGCCTTCCATCTCTACCAGAACATTGTTAAGAGTGTGCACTACTCCCAACATGTCAGCAAAGAGGTTTCATTCTAGATAAGTAGAAATGGAATGTTGTACAGTGCCATCGACCACTTACCCATCACATGCATATTAGTAGTGTATTGTTCATTAATGCAAATATCCTAATATGCATAATACACAACCTAAATCTAGGAACATAAGTATGCACACCACTGAACAATATCATTTAAGTAATTATATATACAAGAAATGACAATTCAAATACTTATCTTTGTTTATTTGTTGGGTGGACTCCCTCTTGATCTTTTCTTCCTTGCAGGAACTACTGGAGTCTTTGACAGAGTGTTCTTCTTCATCGTCTGATTCTGAGGTCTTGTGCCTTTCTTGTTTATGATCGAAAATGTTGAGCAAGTGTTCTACACTTGTTCTTTGTGCTGGTGTAGACTTTGTGTATCCTTTCTTCTGCATCCTAACCAATGCTAAAATGGATGAGAGGTTTCCACAGAGCACCATCGATCTTTATTTGTTTTGCGGAGTCCAACTCTGTAGTAGCTTCTCCTACTCCTTTCATGTAATACTGAAAGTCATCTCTAGATTCACCTTATGAGGTGGAACCTTCTGAATGAACCCTTGCAACTGGTTACCTTCATTATAATACATATTCTTCATCACTTGAAGAATCATCTCTTTCTTCTTCTCTGGTTCTTTTCCTTGCAGGTTCATTGTCTTCCGCGGTGTGAGCATGATGTCTCTTCTTGTTTGTCTTCTTGTTGGAGCCTCCGTTTCTAAGACAATCTCTGGATTAGTGTCCCTTCTCAGCACATGTATAACATCTAATGTTGGATAGATATATTCTGGGTCTTCCATAGTTCTCCCTTTGATTTTGATGGTGTTTATCCCTCTTACTGTGATGATGGTGCTCCCTTTTGTTATGATTTCTTTTGGCGTGTGCTGTGAGAGCATGATCATCATTTTCTCCCATATTCTCTTCTCGTGCCACAAGCCGAGATTCTTCTTGTGTACATTCTTCCCATAGTCTACTGAATGTGATCAACTTCTTTCTGGCACATATCCCTTGAATGAATGAGTCCCATGATCTTGGGAGACCATTCAAGGTAGTCATCACGATCTCTCCTTCTTCTACCTTTTCTCCAACTGCTTCAAGTTTCTCCTTGATTTGTGAGACCCTTGTGAAATATGATTGCATGGTTTCTGCATTTTGAATCTTCACATTATCAAGCTGGTTCCTCAAGGCCATCTTTCGATTGATGTTCTTCCCTTCAAATAGCTTCGTTAAAGCATCGAACATCTCCTTAGGTGTCTTCAAGGATGACACATCTGAGATGAGATGATCCTTAATGGAGTCTGCAATAATTCTCTTGGCCTTAACCAAGTTCTTCTTGTGGATAGCCTGAGCCTCATCTCCCTCTAGCGCTGGAAACTTTTCATTTACATACTTGTCCAAATCATTTTCTTCAAGGACAAGAGCAATCCTATACTTCCATGCTCAGAAGTTATCAAATCCTTCAAGCTTAACCTCAAGCTTGGTGTGGTGAGACATATTGAATGAGTACTTCAAATGGAAATAACAAAGCTTTTAGGTCTTACCACTTTTGAGATGCCCAAACTAGTTTTGGAGTTGGTTGGTCTAGGGTTTGTCAGAGAAACCCTAATTTTCCAAACTTGGAATTTGGAACTTCTGATTAGACAGGAATATGCACCTCCTCAAGGCGAGTTTTCCAATGTATTCACTTCTCCAAATATGTGAACAAAATCCCAAAATAGTTGATGCCCTAGTTTTCCTTCCGGCAGTAGTGACGGGCCAAAAATTGAAAATTTTCGGAATCAGATTCTGCTTCGACAGAAAGTTGCGCCCTCCTAGGGAGAGTTATCCTAGCCTCCTTTTTCGAATGATATGTGGAGAGAAGACCTCAAACTTAGAATCCCTAGCTTCCCGTAGCTGCACAATGTCTTCTTGTTAGGTTAGCTATGATATCATGTTATATTTTCTAGTTTTAATCAATATTATCTAGGATATTAACTGAAATAATAACAAGAAAAACATAACACAAGAGACACAAATATTTTCCTCAGGGAAACCATAAAGGAGAAAACCCCACAACTTCCTCAGAGATAGAATCGTCAGCAATACAATATCACAAAATGGAAAACCCCAAAACAAGATGGTATTCTACAGTTCTCTCTCTTTCTCCTATGCGAACTTGTCTTCTCTCTCTCTCACTTATGCAAACTCAAGTGAGTGAGTGTGTCTCCAAATGAGAGAGCCTTGCTCTCTATTTATACTTTACTTTTGGGGTGACCTTTTAAATGACTAGGTCGTCCTCAACTAAACTGACTGGGCCGACTTATCTAGGAGACTCAATAATACAATTATATTTGACCTTTTGGGGATCTATTGCCCCGATTTACAATGGAGGATTTTACCTCAATGACCTAGTATGACTAAGCATAATAATGACATCCCCAAACGACGAAAAAACATCTACGTCGGAGGCACAAATAAAATACAATAATAATAACAATATAAAATACAAGGGAATATCTTTCGAAGTTACAATTACAACTCATCCAGTTCCTTTCCCGCCCTAGTTGGCCGACCATGGGGAAGAAAAATAAAAGCTTCAATATCACTTGACAAGGATAGGATAAAACTCAAAGAAAATGGGAAGAAAGTGATTGTGCCAATTCACCCATCACAAGGACAACCCTGGATAGAGCCTATCGATGACGACGTTGACATTCGACATTTATATCAAGTAACAAACAACGATGACTATACTGAGCCTAACGCACAAGGGGAGATCCACCTCCGGAACCCTTCATCAGTTAGATATATTTTCGATGCTGAACTTTACGACTGAAAAATAGAGAATTATGAATTACAAGCACAAGAATGTCGGACGATTGAAGTTATCCCCAAGAAGAAAACTCAACACTGTTTTTCTATCTCCATTCTGAAGATCTTCGAAAGAAAAATCAGAGAGTATCCCACACTCGCACCAGTGAGAAATGAGTTGTCAGGTGTTCCACCGCTGAGATACAAAGAGCGACAATCCCCCTCATCCCATGTCGACAAAGTGTCAAAGAATATAGGAGAATAAGGTTGACTTGAAAGTTTGGTCGAAACCATCACAGGTCAAGCGGCAAGATGGTGGGATACACAAAGAAAGAGGAAAGACAACCCCGACAAGGGCAATACAAAAATCCACACAAGTAGAAGATCATCAGAAACTAGACGACAACATCAGAAGCATGACCCTCGACACGAAAACTATAGTTAAAGTGGAACAAGTCAACAAGAAACCGTCGAACAAAATGCTTGACTAAGCCGACATGCATCCGACGAACACAACACCAACGAACGGGAAAAGCTAAAGTCAAGTCATCAAAATCAACACAAGAAACAAACAAGTCGGTATGTGGCGGATGAAGCCTCGACCAACTGTCATTCGAATTTATTGCCCTCATCAATTTCAGAATTAATACAACCACCTACTACGCATTCACTAGTGCCTCAAAATTCCGTTATAAATAATAAACTGGAGGAGACATGGATGTTATTCTGCCAAGATCTTGAACAACAGAGCACTGAAACTTTCGAAAACACAAACCGGACACTTGAACTAGAAAACCATGAAAACAAGATGTCTCCCAAGAGAAATAAACCAACCACCAGATCCACGGATTTGAAAGTCCGACAACTGGAAGAAGCAGATACACCTTTGAAAGTTCGGCTCCAACACATCCGCAACGCGAAAGTTGTAGAACAACAATGGAAAAGGATCTGGAACGAAATCCTTGAATGGGGGAAGGATTTTGACGGTCGATGGCGGGAGGAAGCACAAAAAATCTGAACAAGCACCATATTAAACTATATCAATGTGCCTTTGGTCGACAGTTTTTCCAGCCTCAAAGAAGTAGTTTCCCAGTTCATTGTGAGCTGGTACCACAATGGAAAATTTTATTTCGACCAACTGGTTGAAATCAATGGCAACCTGATCAATAAGATCACCAGATTGTCCAACAAAGAGGATGTAGTACCTATTTGATCAAACCCTGTTCTGGTTAAGGACTTCACAGGTACCCCTGTAGGCAAAGACTCGAGAGGTTTAGTCATAAACCAAATCATCTATGACACACATAAAATAGTAGCACGGGTCGTGTCGACCGCATTAATGAGTACTGGCTGAGGCTTCGACCTCAAACTCAACATTATCGAAGCCGTGCAGAATGTGGCATCGAAGGGAAAAGTCTATTGATGGGATGAACACCTGGCGGAAATTGTCTGACATATCTTCCAGAAATGCCAGGAGGAGGGAGATAAGATCCAATACCCTTCACTTATCATTTGGATAGCCATGGATCATCTTCGAACAACATGAGACAAAGAGTTCACCACAATCAAGGGACCAATGATGTGGAACTTCCGTTCATTTTCACAAGGCGGATGTCGACTCGGTGCGACAACAACAAAAATTTGGTTTGAAAACTAGTTCCAAACATTAAAAGTGAAAACATCTAGATGGAGAGTTACACAAAATATTCGACTAAGTCTTCCACCGACTGCACACATCTAACTAGCGCTCGACCACACAATGATTTGGTATCTAGAAGGAGCAACGAGAGAAACAGAGGAGCTCAAATTCTACCCTACAGTCGACAGGATATTCGAGGAACTAAGCTGACAGTCCAATATTGTCATTCCAGTACTACCACAAGCAAAACTGGTCGACCAACCAATGGTCGAACCCTCGACAGATCTTGAGAAAGAAGAATACTATGAAGTCTGACTTCATCTCAACACATTTACACCGAATCCGGAGTAGGTGGTCGACATCAATCCTTTAGGGATTACGATGACTCCTCATCAGGAGCCCTTGCATGCATCCGACCAATCAGATGATAGTACTCAGTCGGACCCTCCACTTCCAGAGTATGCCTTAATAAAAGAGAACATCTGTCAAGTGTCTGACAAGTTATTCAGAGCACGACATAATAGAAAGAACAAAACACAAGGGAAAGGAAAGCAAAACCTTATCCTCCAGGAACCAATTGAAGAAGACGACGCTGAACTATTCAACTGTGCAACTCAGGTATTGGAAGTGTTAAATTTCATACATTCATAGCATAATAATATAAATGCATAACCAATATCACTAGAAGAAAGATAAAGCACAAAACAACAGCACAGAGTTTACCTTGGGAAACCCAATTGGGAAAAATCCAGCAACCTTCGCATAGAGATGATAATCTCAAGATCAGAGTACAAATAAGAAAAGAGAAAATGTGGAAATGTCTTCCACAAGTAGAAACCCAAAATCAGCTACCTCCTCCAGCTAGTGCGAAATATGCTCTCTCCAAGTGATGCACAAATGCTAAGTGAGTGAATGAGTGATAATGAGGTGCACTAGCCTCTTATTTATACAAGTGCAAAATTGGAAAAATCCCTAACTGGGCCAACTTCACTTGGGGGCAAAAAATAATTTAATTTTAATATTTTTCTTTTGTCTATTTGCACTCCAAGGTTTACATTGATTCTTTCATGTGTTTACATAAATAATTACATCCAGTTCATCTCCCTTAGGAGGTACAAACAAGTATAATTAAAGTACAATAAAATATAATGAATAATATATTCTGAAGTTGTACAAAATCCAACACTCTCTCTCAACGAGGAAGGTATTCTTCGGTCTTCATCTGCATCACGATCATCTGGGTTTCATCTTGTACATCCATTCTGTCTCCATCATCTCTATGCATACTGAAGGTTGTCCACACAGTCTCTATGCATCATCGTCACAAGTCCTTCGGTGAGTCTAGGAGAATCACTCAATCCTGGATATATGAGATTATCAGCTGTACCATCTCTGCTATACAGTTTGCTACATATCTGTCTCATCTGCCAATGGGGTCCTCCCATACCTGGCTGAGATCTCAGACGAGCAAAAGGGCATGGCCATCTACTGACTATCTGACTCTTCTGCCTATGGGATTTTTCCCATATTTGGCTGAGTACCTGGACTGTAGAGGAACCTGTGCAACCACACGGCCAACTGCTAACTGTCCTACTCATCTGCCTATGGGATTTCTCCCATATATGGCTGAGTAACTGGACTGCAGAGGCACCTGTGTGAACCCGACCAATTGCTGACTGTCCTCCTCATCTACCTATGGGATTTCTCCCATATCTGGCTGAGTAATTGGACTACAGAAGGTACCTGGGTGAGCCCGACCAACTGCTGACTGTCCTACTCATCTTCCTATGGGATTTCTCCCATATTTGGCTGAGTAACTGGACTGCAGAGGCACCTGGGAAAAGCAGGGCAAGCATCTCAATGTCATCTTTCCCTCTCAAGGAAGGATACGTTCTCTTCGAATCCAAGTCTTATGTGAAAGTATTTGAACTTCACCCTAGGAAGAGCCTTGGTGAGAACCTCTGCAGTCTGGTCGTCTGTCGGCACGTACTATAACTCGACTGCACCTTTCTGCACCATATCACGAATGAAGTGGTATCGAATCTCGATGTGCTTCGACCTATCGTGAAATACAAGATTCACTAACATCTGCACACATCTATGGTTATCACAGTGAATCACGGTCGGCTTTGGAATCTGGCTGAACAATCCTACCAGGATTTTACGAAGCCAAACTGATTCTCGAGATGCTGTGCTAGCAGGCATGTACTTGGCCTCTGCAGTACTGAGTGCTACTGAGTTCTGCTTCCTGTTGCACCAGGAAATAACTGCATAACCCAAACTAAAGCAACATCCAGAAGTACTCTTCCGATCTGCAACACATCCGGCCCAGTCTGACTCTGTAAACCCCTGCAATATCAGGTCACCATCTGAAGCATACTTCAATCCATATCCCATAGTTCCACGTAAGTATCTGAGCACATGTTTTGCAGCAATCCAGTGAATCTGCCTCGGTTCGCACATGAACTGACTGAGGGAATTCACAAAAGAACATATGTCTGGTCCGGTGTTGGTCAGATACATCAATGACCCAATCAACTGGTGATAAATGGTGGGATCAAACAAATCAGAATCTGAAGTAGAATCTCTCAACTTCTTCCAATTTGCATCCATCGCAGTAGCCATGGACTTGCAGTCCAACATCCCGAATCTCTTCAATATATCAATGGTGTATTTTCCTTATCCTATGAAAATATCTTTCCGCCTCTGTCATACTTCTAATCCCAAGAAGTAGTGCATCAATCCAAGAACTTTCATTTCAAACTCAGAGGTGATATTCTTCTTAAACCATACAATGAGTTTCTCATTTCCTGTGAGGAACAAGTCATCAACATACAATACCAAAATCAGTGGCTCATCATCTACAACCTTGAAGCAAAGGTTGGGGTCTGCATCATTCTGATGCACCTTCCATCTCATAGCTGAAGCAATAGAAATGATCGATCTGATGGAAGTATATCGAACCACAGGAGAAAATGTCTCATCATAATCGACTCCCTCTTTCCGAGAGAATCTTCTAGCAACAAATCTGGCCTTGTATTTCCCATATGCTCCATGCTAAGTCTGTTGTGCTCATCTAGGTCTTTTCTGACCTACTGCAACATTTATGGGGATAACAACCGGATCCATGGAATTGATAGGTTCATCCTTTTTTGCTAACTCCCTCTTGAACTGGAGGGGGAGATGATCTCATCTCCTTTGGTTCTAGCATTTCATCATCGATCTCCATGTCTGATCCTCTGCCTTTCCTGACAGCTATTTCTTCTTCAAAGATCACATCCCTACTGACTTCAATCTGTCTAGATCATGGGATGTAGATTCTGTAAGTCTTTGAAGATTCACTGTATCCCACAAAGGTTCCCTTCTTTTCTGAAGGTTCTAACTTTGAGCACATGAATATGGACTAGACAACCAAATATCTGAAGGTGGCCCACTTCTAATTTTACTTCTGTGAAAGCTTCTTCTGAGGTCATCCTTCTAGGCTGAGAGTCATATTCCAGGAAGCTTCTTGTTGAACATCAGTGAGATTCATATGTTCATCGAAACAAGTCTTCTCTTGTAGGCCAAATCACATGGTATTTTCCCTACAAGTCAAATCCCGACTGATGATCAGTGATATTGCATAATCAAATGTAAAGACAATAGTTTACACAGGCATCTTAGCTAATACTTTATCACAACAGTCATAAGCATGTCTACCAAACACTTATGGGAAGTATCTAGATGTCTTCTATCTCCACTAGGACATGTCGTTAAGAGTGTGCACTACTCTAAACATGCAGGAGGGAGATATCATCTAGACTAGCTTCATCATGTGTTTCTGCAATGTTGTGTAGATCATATGCATAATAAATATAACAAGGTAAACTATATCAGCTGCTCAACACATTAGATCTGCATATAATAGTTATGAAGACATATAAAGTGAAACAGATCTATGTAAGCAAGAACACCAAAATACTTATCTCTTATTGTTTTTGTGTGTGGGCTCCCACTGCCTTCTTGTGGGAACCATGCGAGATCTATGTTCTTGCATTCTATATTTTCTAGAAGAAGAACTCCGAATGATCATCATCCTTTGGCTTCTTGTGATGATAGTCTTCTTCTACATCAACAGTTGAGGCTTCATGCTTCCTTTTACTCGAACTTAGACAACTATTGGCGTAGTGTCCATATTTTCTACACCTATAGCATTGAACTTGAGATATATCCTTCTTCTCCTTTTGATCTGGGTGAGGACTAGATCTCCTATCTTGGTGCTTGTGTTTATGGAACTTCCTACCTTTTCCCTTACCCTTCTCTACATGGGAAACAAAAGCTTGGTTCTCCTCAAGTTGAGTGCCATGGCCACGGTGTCTTTGATGTGCTGCAATCCTAGTCTCTTCCTGAGTGCAATCTGCCCAAATCTTGTCAAACTTTGGTAGTTTGGATCTACCACTTATGCTTTGTATAAAGGACTCCCAAGATGGTGGAAGATCATTCAGAGTGGTGAGGACAACCTCCTTATCATTAATAGGATCTCCACTAGTGCTGAGCTTGTCCCTAAGTTCTGTGATCCTCATAAAGTATGAGGCAATGGATTCTGACTTTGCTATGTTCATATTTGAGAGCTGGTTTCTCAAAGTCATGGTTACATTTAGGCTAGTGTGTTCAAACAACTTCATAATGGTCTTGAACATTTTCCTAGCATTCTTCTTTCCTGAGATTTGAGGAACCAAATGGTCTCTCACTGAATCCACAAGAATCCTTCTTACTTTAGCATCATTCTTCCTCCATCGAGATTTATCCTCTTCGGCTTCTGGTTCAGGGACCTTCTCATTTACATATGGCAAGAGATCATTTTATTCTAGGAGTAGAAGAACCCTAGACTTCCATGAGATAAATTTGGAAGCTCCTTCCAAATGATCTTCAACTTTCATACCAATCATCTTGACTGCAGATCTGGTCCAGAAACCCTAGCAAGAGCTAGGTCCAAAATGAAAATTGATAATTTGAAAAACTGAACCCACAAATAAATTCGCCTTGCCAAGGAAAGTTGAATAGAGGGTGGGCTGGTCCAAATATGTGGAGAGAAATGAATTAAAACTGAAACCCTAATTCTGCTGCAACTACAGAGTTAGGTCAAAAATTGAAAATTCTCAGAATTGAATTCCATCTTCACCAATAGGCGCGCCTTGGAAAAAATGAAATTCCTATAGCCCCTTTTCTCCAAAATGATGGTTGGAGACTTCACAAGATGAAACCCTAATTCTGGCAGGGTGCCGACAATGTTTCGACAACGACTTATTTTAGAATTGCTCTAATACCATGTTAAATTTCATACATTCATAGCATAATAATATAAATGCATAACCAAGATCACTAGAAGCAAGACAAAGCACAAAACAAAAACACAGAGTTTACCCTGGGAAACCCAATTGGGAAAAACCCAACAACCTTCACATAGAGATGATAATCACGAGATCAGAGTACAAATAAGAAAAGAGAAAATGTGGAAATGTCTTCCACAAGTAGAAACCCCAAATCAACTACCTCCTCCAGCTAGTGCGAAATCTGCTCTCTCTAAGTGATGCGCAAATGCTAAGTGAGTGAATGAGTGATAATGAGGTGCACTAGCCTCTTATTTATACAAGTGCAAAATTGGAAAAATCCCTAACTGGGCCGACTTCACCTGGGGGCAATAAATAATTTAATTTTAATATTTTTCTTTTGTCTATTTGCACCCAAAGGTTTACATTATTCTTTCATGTGGTTACATAAATAATTACATCCAGTTCATCTCCCTTAGGAGGTACAAACAAGTATAATTAAAGTACAATAAAATATAATGAATAATATCTTCCGAAGTTGTACAAAATCCAACAGGAAGATGCCACCAAACACAAGATATCTGTTTTAGATAAGATAGCAAAATTCATTACAGAGAAAAATCAACAACAGGCAAAGGCACCAACAAGTAAGAAAGTTAAGTTTGTGGACAAGTCGCATGTCGAAATCACACAAAGTCCACCACCTCCTTCTCCAACTGCTATCACGGATGAAGACATCACGTCAGCTCCCTCGACCGCTGTTACACCCCCACTCACTTCTGATGCAAACCCAGCCTTTAGCCCCAACTTTGTACAACAGTTCCCCTCTCCCCTCAGAGAAAAAATCCAGACCGAATTCTACCTACAGGAATTTATTAACCAACTACCATCAATCCTCCCCGACTGAAAACAACTCATTATAAAGAAACTAGTCGTAGCCAACCCCGACTCGCAACCCGAATTACTTCCACCAGATGTCCATACATCCGAACAAATGCCACCACCATCAAATTCTAATCCAAACATTGTCGGATATACTGAAACTATCATAGAGAGAAAACCCGATCTGACAAGAGAGGTTGCATCCCAGCAAACATCCACCTTTACACCCTTACCAGTCAACCAACCCACTTCACTTCCATCCCTGACCCCTTCCTTTCTGGAAGACACCAACCAGTCGGATACCACCAACATGCCACTAGAAACTCTCTTTGAAGTGTCCGAACCGACTGTTGAACCCACTTCAAAAAATAATCAAGAAATGCCTTTGTCGCAGGAAATTCCGACCTCGATCAACAGTCCTTCGACAGGACTCGGCACGCCCGACTGACCATCTTCACCACTGACTTCTTCGCCACCATTGAATGTCTCTCCGCCACCACTGGAACAACCTGAAGTTACATCCCCAAGTCTAGTTACTACATAGATACCACATCCTCATACCATCGACCTCATTCCTGCAACACCAAAAGAGCAGCACAATGAAGAAACACAAGTTGCACGAGATAAAGAAGTCACTGATAAGGAAATAACAACAGAGAAGCAGATAGAACTTGAAAAGCAAAATGAAAAAGAGGCAGAAAGGACAAAGAAGAAACAAAGAAAATAGAATAAGAGGAAAGAAAAGGAAAGAAAAGGAAAAACAGAAACAACAACAACATCTGCAACACCTTCAACAACAACCTTTGCTCACTGTCCATTTAGATCAATTCGGTCCGATTGCTACTTTTGAACCTCAACAAGCAAAAGAAGAAGCACTGGATCTTCTCGACGAAGCTATCGACTGAGAGAGAAGGAAGAGAAGAAATGAAGCCAAAGAGCAAATTGAAACACTTCAAGCAGAACGATCTTCATTTTTGGCTAAATGTGAAAACTTAGTCCAACAAGTCATACCTATCCCGTTGAGAACCGACACTGGAAACCCGCTCGACAAAGCATATGCATTATTTGAAAGTGTCGTGGCGACTCTCCAAGAACAATTATCTAAATAATGACAGGATCAAGCAGAAGAAACATCTATCATCATGACAAACCAGTATACAGCATTCACAGAAGCACATAGTCTGTTAGCACAATATGCCCAAGAAGTTTCTACGGCTACATAAGTATTGCGCAACTGGTATACACATTATGACAATGTGTTTGTCGAAATACATAAAACCCAAGATTTCATTGACACTCTTCAACAACAAGGATAGACTGCCGATGAAGATCTCGCACAAATCCTCGATGATCAAATCAATATGGAACACATGAAGGTAGAAAAATTGGAGAAGAAAGAGGATCAGTGGATCACACAAGCTCGCATAAGCCTCTCAAAATTCGACAAGATCAGGCCACATATCCATCGACTACTCTCCACTACCGACAATAGAAAACTCATCCTAGGGAAAGACATGATCAATATTCGAGACCGACTAGTCCATGAAAAAATGGAGAACTTGTCTATCCTTATTACCCTTACTATCGACATACAAAACACAATTCATTCCTGGGAATACTTCCAGCACTAGCTTTCAGTTTTCGCCAAAGCCATTGTCGAAGTATGTGTCCAACAGTAACTGACTTCCAGCACCAATCAATTCTAGCAGTAACGACAAATTTTTCTTAGTACTCAGTTAGTTACAATTTTGTCATTTAAACTCTAGTCAGCTCCATCTCCCTATTTCTTCGGGACGAAGAAATGTTTTGTTTGTGGGGGAGATGTTGGAGGAGCCTAAGTCGACTGTCCGACTAGGCCCTCTAGTCGACCACTTCGTAGAACAGGTCGAACCGTTGCGTCGGTTAGTGAACTGATAGGTCGTTATGTAACTATTTGTAAACCATATATATAGGTTGGAAATCTGGATACATGAATGTCACGAAGACATTGTATTGCGCTTCTGTACTGAGTAATAGAAAGACTTGTTGAATCTGTCCCCATTACTTATCTTTTGTTCATATATATATATATATATATTTGCTTGCTTATTCTATAACATGTATCGCTGGTAACTATGCAATCAACTCGACTAAAACAAACTCACAACCTTGGTTTTGTTCATTGGACGCCTTGTGTTAGGTATTTACTTGTAATTTTGAACTATGGAAAAATGATTTTGAAGTTTTATTTATTTCAAAAAAATTAAGACCAATGACACAACTCTTCTTCTTCCAATGAACAAAAATTTAGTAACCTATTTGACAAAAAACTCTTAAGAGCTTACATTTTTAGAGGTCACGTTTAATCATTATTTTTACCTTGCATTGGAAAGTGGTCCTCTCAAACCACTTTTTTTACAGTGTTTGAATTACAATTTTTTGCAACCATGGCCTTAAAAACTTGTAATATTGTTAAGAAAAACTTTAAATCAATCCACAAGTTGAAAGTGGTGTTGTTAGTAGCTTTCTTTTTCTTTTCTTATTTATTTATTTCGGGGTTAAAATTACAACTTGAATGAAACCATGACCTTAACAACTGATGCATACCAAAATCTTATAAATATCCATATAAAAATTTGGTATTACCGATATCACAATTTTCTTTTGAAAAATTAAATTCAAGGACAACCTTTTTTTCTTCCAAATGACCTACTTGACAATAACTCTCAAGAGTGCTCGTTTTTTAGAGGTCACATTTAGTCATTATTTTTACCATGAATTAAAAAGTGCTCCAAAAATCACAATGTTTTTATGAAGTTAAATTTACAACTTTTGCAAACCACGTCCTGAAGAATTTGTAATGTTAAGAAACCTTAAAATCAAACATCAAATTGAAAGTGGTTTTATCAATAGCAATTTTTTATTTTTAATTTCAAGGTTAAAATTACAACTTGAATAAAATCTCGACCTTAACAATTCAACCAACATCTTATAAATTACCAAATAAAAAAATGGCGCTAGCAATATTATTATTGTTTATTATTATTTGTCGTGATTAAAATTACAACATATAACCGAAAGAAGACGAGTTTGTTGGCTCTTGCATCGAGGATGTTTGCAGTAGGCACTTGAATGCTTCTCCGTGATAAGTGTCTAATGTGATGCACAACCATTTCAAACTTAAAATTGCATTGAAAACTTGTTTTAAAAACCTTATACTATTTGTCTTGTCCCCAATTTTTACTCAGTCAGGTCCCATGGGTAAAGGGGACAAATTTGTCACTAGGGGCATTAATTTTATTCAATTTTGTAATCATAGAGTAAAATTAACCTAAGTCTAGTAGATGAGACAATTTAATTAATTTTAAATTATTTTTATAAATAAATATTCCTAAATTTTTTGCAAGTGGGCCAAGAGGGCGCCCTCATGAGGATAAGCTTGCTGAATTGGAACTGGAGGCAATAAAATAGCAAAATATCAAAAGTAGGAAGGTGTAAGAAGTTTCCAAAAGCAAGAAATCAGAAATATCCAGGAAAAGCTAAGGAGGGCGCAATTTCTAAAAGGGAGCTCAATTTAGAAAGCATGAAACTCTAACAAAGCAGGAAACATCTTGAGACCAAGGGGGGCACCGTTTCTAAAGGAAAGAAAAGCTTGTAAGGCAAAAGCAAGGCAAGTATATCCACTCATGGGTGGCCCATGTGGAAGGGTTTTCACAGGTCACCAAGCTATTCAGCTTGCTCAACAGGTCACCCTAAAATTCTATAAAAGAATGATTCCAACTCCAATTCACATCTTTTGACCATTTTGTAATTGAATGTGAGAGATTTAGCTTCTCTTGTTGAGTGATGTGCCTCAAACTTGCTTTTGGTGATGCTCCCCTTAGCCGTTATTGTTCCAATATCTCTTCCACTCTCTCTTATAGGTACTGAAGACTATTGTACATCCATTGAATATCATATTGGATCCATGTATATTCTGATGTGCATGTCCTGAAGTCCATTCAAGCTGATTTGAGAGTCATAAGAATGAATATCAAGCATCCAATTCGAAATCTCTACTCATTCCCTTCATTCAGTGGGAACAATGTGAAAGGGCCGAAATGGAGCTTCTAGGTTGTGAGACCTATTCCATTGCGTCCGGAGGGTTGTTTCCAATAAGAAACTCCTTTTTTCTTGTTGAAAAAGGTGTCTGGATGACCAATATACAACCATTCTCACCAGAGCCAAGGTTTCAATGTTAAGGAGTGCACGTGTGAAGTTTCAGTTGATGAATGCGCCCTTGAGAAACTCATGAAGTCCAGTGAGACCTCCATCTGCAGATACCATCCCTGATTTAATCATCCTATCAGATCCAGTATATAATTTCATCTCCTTCTTCTCTTCTCATGCTTATTCTCTCAATATTGTAAGATTCTCTAGCATTGGAGATCAACTAAAGTACTGAATGTAATAAAATCTTGTTATCTGCTCATGACCTCTGATTTCGACCTGATTCTATTCAATAAATCATATCAGAACCTTTATTTACTTCAAGAGTGAAAGTTGTAAGCCTCTAAGGCAATTTGGATTAAGAAAATGGAAGACTAGCTCTTAATGCCTTTTTTAATGACTAGTTTTACCACTTTTGCTAGTAAAAATTATGGATGAGTTTATTTTTTGATCTGATGGTTGTTTGAGGTTCTTGAGACAATAATGAAGCATCCCAAATACCGTTCCTGATAATTTTAAGGCACCTTAGCCAATTTGGGAGAGTTTGGAAAATTGCTAGTTGAGCTGTCCTACTTAGTGCTCTTGACCATTTTGCTCCCAAATCCACCCAGAGCCTCCCAAATTCCCTGAAACTCTTATGCATTATTCAATAGGGAGTTTAATGCTTGACATACACTGCTGGTTTCATTTTTAGTCTAGTTTGCATATGCTGGAGTGCCCAGGAAGCCTCAAAGTAAACATCAACTCTAACTGACTGTTGAAATGTAAATAGCCCCAGTGCTTTGTGCATAGGAATTGGAAGTTGGCCCTGTTTCTGACATATAGGCTACTGCACATATATCCATACATTTTGCAGAACCTAATTATCCTAAATTAATAATCCCGGAGTCACCAATCATCCCCTATACCAGTCCATTCCTAACTAGTTTTTTGTTTGCCAAAAATTATGTTGTTACATTTTAAAATTGGGAATAAAATTGAATCCAATATGATCAGGGTTATTACACTATTGTAAATAAAATGATAGAAAAAGAAAAAAAAAAACTTAAAAAAACTAACTAAATAAAAACTCCCCCTACTTTAGGTTATACTAGTCAACTGGTACATGTAGCCATCTTAGTGGAATAAGGTCAATCTGATAGTAGTGAATAATTAATTAATGTAAAAATTATCTTTTTGTTAATTAATGTCCACTAGGTAATTGGTACCAATTAATTATCGGGCCACAAGTAGTTAGGGCTTTGACTATGGGAATTCTATTTAAAGAGTTAAGAGGCTATGTAGTGTTTTGTTGAGTATTGTTGTATTTGGAGCTTGGCTCAAGTGAAATGTCATCCAACCTGAAGAGGCAAGAAAACATGGCTTTCTGTTAGATTATCCTAATATAACAATATAACGGTTTATTTTGCAACCTCTTTTTTATTGTCTTATGTGGTTATTCTGCACTATAATTTTTAGTTTCTTACATCATAATCTCTGTATTCCAATGTTTTTTCTAAGTTTAAGGGTTAAGAACACTACAAGTGGTATTAGAAAACTACAATCCATAGCCTCTTAAAGAGTTAAGAGGCCATGGATGGTTTTGTTGAGTATTGTTTTATTTGGAGCTTGGCTTAAGTGAAATGTCATCCAACCTTAAGAATCAAGTGAACGTGGCTTTCTGTTAGATTCTCCTAATATAAAAATATAACAGTTTATTTTGCAATCTCTTTTTTATTGTCTTATGTGGTTATTCTGCACTATAATTTTTAGTTTCTTACATCATACTATCTATATATCCTATGGTTTTTCTAAGTTTAAGGGTTAAGAACACTACAAGTGGTATTGGAGCACTTTCCTAAGCCTGCATGCCTTCATAGTTTCTATAGTTTTTTTTAAAGGCTAGAGACATGTTCCAACGCCTTTAAATAACACAGAGCGCTATCGTTATATGGGTAAAAATGTATTTGGGGAATAATACATGCAGGAAATACAAGAGGTTTCCCCTAGTTGGACACCCTTGTAACCCTTGTTGGTACCCCTTTGAGTAGTACCACATCAAACAATACTTGTTTACAAAATATTACTTCCACATACACTCAAGTGTATTAGAAGTTCCCTAAGCAACTTGAAACTCGTTGTAGATCATCCGATTGACCATCTTTCTATTATAGTGACATTGTAAACAACACTTAGGAATATTACTCTTTCATGCTTGGGGAATACAACTAAGGGCGTAGTTGAGTTGAGCCTCCTTAGCACTATGAGAGATTGGGTTGAGGAATATTTTTGGACCTTGCAAGTATATCAAGAATTTATAGCACCTAACACTCCTTTGTCCTCAAGACCCTGGAAACCATGTCCTTTGAGATTAACTAGTGAAATTCCTACATCTATATCTTTTCATAAAAAAGGAATTTGGTAATTCTAGTAGTGCATTATTATTATGTAGGGAGTAATACTCCTACCAACATATGCATCTATAACAACCCTTTTTGTGTGGACTTGATAATACAATAGTTGGTAGTACATCTCAAAATACTTCTATTTAGACACTGGTCGTTTTGAGATGAGCTGATGTTAACACTTTCCAAATCATAAGTGGTCCCATGGTCCACACTTGCAATCTGCCAAACATAGAGGACCATATCTTGGAACAACACAAGGCCACTAAGGATATTGAATCAATGGTCACAATTTTAGAGCATTTAATTGACTAGATCCACATTAATATGGCTAACCAACAACACATGATGGATGCCATTTCTAAATACGTGGGTCTAACTCCCACAAAAGGGGATCCAAGCACCAAATTTGTGGTCAATAAGAACAAGGCTCTTGCACTCGCTTTCCAGAAATATATCCTCCTCCCTTTCAAGATAAAAATTAATGGCATCATTTCCCAAAGGTTGGCATGCACAAATTTGATGGTTCAAATCCCTCGGGTTGGGTTACCCAAATGGAACACTATTTTTCTCTTCATGGCATCAAGAATGATCTCTGAAAGTTAAAAGTGAAAGTTTTATATTTAGGCTTAGAACATTGGTAATGGTGGCGATTGTAATATAAATCTTGTCATCGTTATGTCCCTTTGAGCCAATTAGTGAAGATCCTTCATGATTGTTTTGAACGTGACACGCACTATCTGGGAAGGTTGACTTAATCATGCCATAGTGACATAGTCATGGAATATATTACAACCTTGGGCAATTAGCAGTCAACATTGATGGGATTTTTTATTTTCTTTTCTAGGAATGCTTCATCAGTGGCCTCGAAGAGGTAATTTGAGCACATGTCATGATGCAACGCCCCACAACATGGTTGAAATATTGTGATAGAGCTAGAGAAGTCGAGATACTGATAAATACTCAAACCAAAATAATTTCATTCTTGCACTATGTCTCCCATGGATCCTACTCCCAACACCTCCAACATGCCACCATTAAAAAACCAAAAGCTATCTCTAGAAGTGATGGATGAACATCAAAACCTCAATCTTTGCAAAAACTGTGATGAAAGATATTTTAGAGCCAAAAATCATAATGAAGATAAAATTTCCAAATGGATGTATCCCCCCATGATCACCCATAAGACATACCAATAGAAGGCACTCAAGAACCAGAAGTGGAAGACACTGCTGAACCCATGGAGATGACAACACTTTGTAAGATCCTAGGGTGGAACCCTAAATTTTGCTCCATGTCTTATTAGGTTTCTCAACACCCCAAGTATTGAAGCTGATAGGATACACCAAGCATCACAAATAATTGTATTAATTGACAGTGGAAACACCTAACATTTATTCATAAGCAAGTGGCAGAAGAAACCCACTTATATGTTCAACCTATACCAAATTTCCAAATTATGATAACAAATGGTGGTATGATGAAATGTTGGGGTCGATGTGAAAATGTGAAACTCCAAATGGATGATTATGATCTCAAAACACACATGCTCGCTATTGAAATGGGTGGGTGTGTTGTAGTTCTGGGGGAAGAATGGATAAGGACTTAGGGACCAGTCATCATGGATTTCAAGGACCTATATATTAGTTTTGCTAAGAAAGGGAAAAAGATTCATTTCAAAGGACTTACTTTAGGTTCTTCAGAAATGATTGCCTCTCACCATATGGAGAAGTTATTGAATAAATGACACTTAGGTATTATTGTACAATTCAATGCCATCCAAGTTGTGGACACACCCCCATAGGACATTCACCTTGGATTATAACTAGTCTTCTCTAAACATCAAGGTTTCTGAAATACCCAAGGGTTTACCACCAGCCCGTGGGGATCATGACCATTGTATCCCACTAATTCCAAGCAGTCAACCCCCCAATGTGTACCCTTATTGGCACCCTTTTACACAAATGAATGAAATAGAAAATATTATTCAATAATTGTTGGAGGTTGGAATCATTTGTCCTTGTACAATTCCTTATTCATTAACGATGGTTATGGTATTGAAAAAGTAAGGCACTTAGCACATTTTTCTGGATTTTAGGCCTCAATAAATTGATTATTAAGAATAAATTCCCTATTCTAGTAATTTGTGATCTCTTATATGAGTTGCATGGAGCCAAGTTCTTCACTAAACTAGATCTTTGTTTTGGATACCACCAAATCAAGATGAAATAAAAGACATTTCTAAGACAACTTTCCACACTCATGAGGATGATTATGAGTTCTTCGTCATGCCTTTTGGACTTTGAAATGCTCCATCCACATTTTAGAGCCTCATGAAAAATATATTCCTACCTTTCCCTGGCCATTTTGTGTTGTTGTTGTTTATTTTATTTTTTATTTTTTTATGATACCTTGATCTACATCAAAACATAGGACGGTCACACAGAGCATGTCGATCGTGCCTTGTAATTACAAAGGAACCATCAGTTATTTGTGAAGTGTTCCAAATGTCCCTTTGGGGTTACTGGGGTTGAATACTCGGGTCACATTGTGAGTTAGGATGGAGTACAACCGAATCCAAAGAAAGTGGTGTCTATGCAAGATTGGCCACGCCCCAAGACACTCAAGAGCTTGCATGGGTTCCTAGGACTTACCAACGACTTCATAAAGTGTTAGAGAAAATAACCCTCCTAGCCCCTAACCTATTGATTCTAATGGGCCTAACCACACCAAAATTGACCTCCTGAGTCACACATGCACCTAAACCCTAGATTTGGGGGCACTCTTCTTGATTTGGGGCGCATTACATGATTTAAGGAGGAAATTATGTGAAGACTAGGTGTACCCCACTTATTGAGGTCCTACCGACCCTAACTATTCCTAACTGGTCCTCTAAGCATATTAACGCCTCGATTCAGTTCAGTGCATGTCAATTTAGTTTAGTTTAGTTAAGTGCATAACGGTTTAGTTCAGTTTAGTCAATACAATGCAGTTAAACTCAATCTAGGTGAGTGTGCATGACTAACTAAGGGCATATGCTCTAAGTTAATCCTGACTAGCCCCTTTAGCATGGAATGGGAAATTCGAATTGCCTCTAACCCTAACTCGAATTGTTGGTATTTAAATATTGTACTCCACCTATCATTCAACTTAATAAACTTGATCATTCTTATTCTCTTCTATTCCAAGTTCTTGTGCAATAATTTATGTTATCCATTTATTATATAATGTATTGATGACTGATTTGATTCTCATTGCATATCTATTTAGTTTATGCACCTATATCTATACATGTTCAAATCTTATTTAAAGTTTGTGAAAAATTATGGCAAAATTGTAACTCCCTTAACATCCTCCATAAAAAATAATGCCTTTGTCTGGAGCGTTGAAGCTGAGCATGCCTTCTTAGCCTTAAAGGATGCCATGTGCACTACTCCAGTATTAGCAATGCCTGATTTCATGAATACTTTTGTCTTGGAATGTGATGCATTTGGATGAGATCTTGGAGATGTCTTGATGCAAGGACGCCCTTTGACCTTCACCAGTAAGTAGTTATGCAATTGGAATTTAGGTAAATCTACATATGAAAAAGAGATGATGGCCATCTTTCACACAATTGAGACATGGTTCTTTTATTTAATAGGGAGGTGCTGGACTATATCAAGATTGACTCTCATAATTTAAAATATTTCCTTGAACAAAATTTGTCTTCCCCGGAGTAATATAAGTGGGTTACTAAAACATTAGGGTATGATTATGAGATTGTCTATAATAAGGGTAGAGAAAATGTGGTGGGTGATGTGTTGTCTAGGCAATTTGAAGAAGAGAGATCCTTATTTTCATTATCCTTAGTAGTTCGAGGATGGATTGAGGGAGCACGTTAAGAATGAATGGTGAATGACATCATAATGCTACTCATTGAAAGGCTTCGGGATGATCCAAACCCTCCTATAGGGTATACATGGATCCAAAATACATTGTGATATAAAGAGAACATTTTTCTAGCAACGAATTCAACCCTAAAACAATGAATCCTAGAAGAGTTACATTCTTCACTCTTAGTAGGTTACTCTGGATTTCATAAAAAGTATGTGAGAATTAAGTGCTCATTCTTTTGGGAATGTCTGAAAATAGAAATCCAAAAACTTGTTGCGGCCTATGACATTTGCCAAATACATAAGGGGGAAACAATGAATTTGCTAGGGGCATTGTAGACACTTTCATTTTTGACTCATATGTGGATTGATATTTCTAAGGATTTTACAATAGGGCTTCCTGGAACTGGTAATAAATTAGTTATCATGGTGGTCATCAATCATTTTTTGAAATATGCCCACTTTTGTTCCATGTCACACCTCTTTCCACAATCGTTAGTGCTCCAAGTCTTCATGGGTAAGATTTTTAACTTACATTGTATGCCAACTTCCATTGTCTTTTATTGGGACCCTACTTTCACAAGCAATTTTTGGCAGGGGATATTTAAACTTCAGGGCACCTAGTTGAAATTCAACACAACTTATCACCTACAAATAGATGGCCAAACATAAGCAATCAATAAGTGCATATAAACTTATTTGAGATGCTTTACTTCAGAAAAACCACTTTAATGGGACCAATGGATTCCTCTTGTAGAATGGTAGTCTAATATGATCAGTCACACCAAATAGATTTGCAAAAAGATCATAAGGAATACTTGACAAAAAAGAAATGGATCACAAGAAAGAAAGAGAACGGAACAAAATGACCATATCTTATTTAGAATAGTAGGAAATATTATATTTGTTGATGTATATGTAACTTCGGAATGTATTTCATCTATGTATTTCATATATATTTATTGTACCCTTATTAGAGATGTGTTATTCCTCTATAAGGAAGTGTCGTCATGTGGATTGACAAGTGTCGCAAGTGTGTGTACTTGTCGATGGGTTATTAGACCACCATGTGTGGGGTCGGACTTGAAATATATATTATATTGTGGATGTACCTGGCTAAGACAAGTCGACCCCATAAGGTCACTAGGAAAACAGGTTAGTATAAATAGAGATCAGGAGATCTCTATTTAGATCATTCGGAAAGTCATCTCTCTCTCACTCAGAAAGTGGTGCACTAGTGAGGAGGAGGATCATCTGCTTCTAGGAGACTATCTCAAGTGTATTTTGGTTGAGCCATTGCTCTCTCTATCTCTGAGGAAGTTGTGGGTTTTTTCACCTTAGGGTTTTCCCCATGGAAACTCTGTGTCTCTTGTCTCTCATGCTTTTGATTCTTGTGATGTTTGTGATGCTTATTGTGATTGTTATGCATTGATACACTGTATATGTTATTCTCTCAGTGAAGATCCTAGATTATTGTGAATTAATGCTCAAAATTTAACATGGTATCAGAGCTAACCTGAGAAGAAGACATTTTGCAGTGACAGAAACTTGAGTTTCTTGTTTATTGGGTTTCTCTCCACAGATTTTGGAAAAGCAGTATAGTAGATTGACTCTACTCATCAAGGAGCATCTATCTTTCCAATCAGAATTCAATTCTGAGCATTTTCAGATTTGGCCCTAAAAATTAGGGTTTCCACAAAAATAGGAATTTCTGAAATCTGAAGACATAGCTGGAAGCTCCTTGCAAAAATCGAAGTTTAGAGCTGTGGATCAAGATTTTTGGCTGGGTAGATCTCCGGGAAACGCAAACCCTAATTTAGGGCTCTCCCCAGTGAACCTAGGAGGACAAAAAGGAAAATCTGAAGGGTAAAGCTTTGCTGATCTCAAATTCTGAATACACCAGGTTGATCAGCTCAACAAGGTGCATATTTCTATCCTTTCAGAAAATTGAAATTCACATTTTGAATTTTTAGGGTTTTTTCTGACAAACCCTAATCCGGGACCAGATCCAGTTTTCAGCATTTCAAGTGGTAAGACCTAAATCTTTTCTATTTCCATTTGAAGTAATCTTTAAGATGTATCACCACACCAAGCTTGAGGATAAGCTTGAAGGAGCTGATAACTTCCGAGCTTGGAAGTATAGGATTGGGTTAATCTTGGAAGAGAATGAGTTGGACTCATATGTAAAAGAAGACATCCCTATCCCAGAGGATGAAGAGGCTAAGGTATTGCATAAGAAAAACTTGGTCAAGGCAAAGAGAATCATTGCTGATTCTATAAAAGACCATCTCATACCCCATGTGTCTTCTCTAAAGACACCCAAGGAGATGTTTGACTCTTTGACCAAGCTATTTGAAGGGAAGAACATAAATCGGAAGATGACCCTGTGGAACCAATTGAAAGGTGTAAAGTTTTAGAATGGAGAAACCATTCAATCTTATTTTTCAAGGGTCTCCCAGATCAAGGAACAACTAGAAGCAGTGGATGAAATGGTGGAGAATGGTGAAGTGGTGATGACCACTCTAAATGGCCTACCCAGGTCATGGGATTCCTTTATTCAAGGAATTTGTGCAAGGAAGAAGTTGATCTCCTTCAACAGATTGCGGGAAGAATGCTCTCAAGAAGAAGCTAGGCTTGTGGCCCGAGAAGAAAAGATGGGAAATGAAGATCAAGCTCTCACAGCACATGCCGGGAAAGGAAAGTCCAAGAAGGAATCATCTCATAACAGAATATTCTCACACCACCATTATCATAAAGATAAGAAAGATCTCAGATGCTTCAATTGCAATGAGAATGGACACTTTGCTTTAGATTGTCCCAAGAAGAATAAAGACAACAACAACAACTTCAATAAGAAGAAGAAGAATAACAAAAGAAGATATCATGCTCATGCTGCCGAAGATGATGAACCCCCAAAGAGGAAGGCTAGGGCAGAAAGTGATAGTAATGATGACTCATCAAGTGAAGAAGAATATGTTCTAATTTCTGCTATCATAGGTACTATCTCCCATGGTTGTAATGATTGGTTGATTGATAGTGGGGCTTCCAAACAAATGACTGGGTTTAAGGAATCTTTTGTGAATCTATCTGAACATGAATCACCCCATAAGGTGAAACTTGGGGATGATTATCAATACCCAATCAAAGGAAGTGGTGAAGCCTCCTACAACCTAGATTCTGGAAAATATTTGAAGATGAAAGAAGTCCTTTATGTACCTAGGCTCAAGAAGAACTTAATCTCCATCTCTGCATTGGATGCAAAAGGTATGAGGGTTGCATTTGTGGATGGCCAAGTCCTAATGTGGCCAAAGGGAAAGAACATAGATGATGTAGTAGTGATTGGAGAGCGAGAGGGAGGTTTGTATAAATTGAAGGGACAACCTGAACATGCCATGGTACATGAATCCATGGAGCCAAGTGAACTTTGGAATATAATACTTTCTCATATGCACTATAGGGCACTTCCAATTGCAAGCAAGGCTGTAGAGGGTCTTCCTGAAATCAAGACCAAACATGAAGGTGTTTACAAAGGATGTGCAAAAGGTAAGAACATTAAGAAGGCTTTCTCAAGTAGTGAAAGCAAGGAAAAAGACATCCTAAAAATCATCCACTCAGATGTATGTGGTCCTATGTCATCCAGTTCTCTAAGTGGGTATGTTTACTATGTCTCATTTATTGATGACTTCTCCATGAAGACTTGGGTATACTTCTTGAAGAGCAAAGATGATGTGTTTGATAAATTCAAGGAATTCAAAACCTTGATGGAGAATCAAATTGACAAGAAGATCAAAACATTCAGATCCGACAATGGTGGAGAATTCACCTTAGGTGACTTCAAAAGCTTTGTAGTGATTCAGGGATTAAGAGGCAGTTGACTGCTCCTTATAATCCTCAACAGAATGGAGTTGCAGAAAGGAAGAACATAACAATCATGGAAGCAACAAGGGCAATGCTGCATGACCAGGATCTATCTATGCATCTATGGGCAGAAGCAGCTAGAACAGCTGTATATGTGTAGAACATAACTCCCCACAAGATATTGGACAACAAGACACCAGAAGAGGTCTTTTCTGGTAAGAAACCTGAAGTCAGCCATCTAAGAATATTTGGCTGTCCAGTATACACACATGTCCGAAAGGAAAAGAGGACCAAACTAGATCCTTCAGGAAAGAAGGGTATCTTTGTGGGTTACAGTAAAAGCTCGAAGGCTTATAGAATATACTTTCCATGGTTCAAGAAGATTGATGTCAGCAGGGATGTAACATTTGATAAAAACTCAGCATTCATCAAATCAAGGAAGGCACCTATTGAAGTTTATGAAGAACATAAGGAAACTAGATTTCAAGACACTGCCATGACTGAAGCAGTTCCAGAAGTTGTTTGTGAGTTTGAAGATCTGCAAGAACCTGTAGATCCACCCCGTGAGGATAACTCTCACAAGAGGAAACCTGCATGGGCTAGAGAGCTCATTCAAGATGCAGAAAGATTTGGCATTCCAGAAGAAAAACACAGAGCAAAGGAGAGAACTAGATCACATACCAGCTATGTTGCTTTACTCTGTGACATTATGAACAAAGAGCCTTCCAGTTATGAAGAAGCAGCGGAAAAGAAAGAATGGAAGGATGCCATGGTTGAGGAATACCAATCAATAATGAAGAATGATGTTTGGGATGTTGTACCAAGACCTAAAGAGAAGTCTGTTGTGACTTCTAAATGGATCTACAAAATCAAGCATGCTGCAGATGACAGTGTAGAGAAATACAAAGCAAGATTCGTAGCTCGTGGATTCTCTCAGAAAGAGGGAATAGATTATGAAGGAACTTTTGCACCTGTAGCCAGGTATACTTCCATCAGAACAGTACTTTCCCTGGCTGCAACGATGAAATGGAAAATACACCGGATGGATGTCAAGACTGCCTTCTTGAATGGTGTAGTTGAAGAGGAAGTATATGTGGAGCAGCCACTCGGTTTCGAAATACATGACAGGGAGTCATATGTGTGCAGATTGAAGAAAGCCTTGTATGGCTTGAAACAAGCTCCCAGAACTTGGTATGGTAGGATGGACAGTTTCCTATCTAGTTTGGGATTTTACCAAGAGTAAAGTGGATTCCAACCTTTATTACAAGGTTGAGGAAGGGAATCCTGTGATTCTACTCCTGTATGTGGATGACTTATTTGTAACAGGATATGACAGATTGATTGCAGATACGAAGAGGAAGCTTGCTGCTGAGTTTGATATGAAAGATTTGGGAATGATGCATTATTTCCTAGGTATGGAGGTGTGGTAGAGTACAGGTGGGATCTTCCTTGGTCAAGGGAATTACACAGTAGATTTCCTGAAGAGATTCGGGATGATGGATTGCAAGGCCATGGCCACACCTATGGCATCGAATTTGAAGCTTCTATGTGATGCTTCATTTGAGTTGGTTGACGTCTCTATGTATCGTCAGATGATTGGGTCCTTGATATACCTGAAGAACACAAGACTAGATATTTGCTTTGCGGTGAACACATTGAGTCAGTTTCTGACAGATCCGAGGAGTGTTCATCTGGTTGTTGTAAAGCATGTTCTGAGGTACCTGAAGGGTACAGTGGATTATGGGCTCAAGTATGAGGCGAATCAAAAGTTTAACCTGCAGGGTTATGTTGATTAAGATTGGGCTGGCAGTGCTGCAAATAGGAAGAGCACATCTGGGTGTTGCTTCAGTATGGGATCAGGTGTGATCTCTTGGTTTAGCAGGAAGCAGTCCTGTGTAGCACTGAGTACAGCTGAGGCAGAGTATGTTGCAACATGTTCAACTAGTTGTGAGGCAGTATGGCTACGGAAGCTACTGTCTGAATTATTTGATCTCCCGTTGGATGCTATTGGTATCTTCTGTGATAACCAGAGTTGTGTGAAGCTGTCCGAGAACCCAATGTTTCATGACAGGTCGAAACACATAGAGACCAAATATCACTATATCAGGGATATGGTGCAGAGAGGAGCTGTGAAGCTCCTGTATGTTGCGACGGATGAGCAGATTGCAGATGTGTTGACGAAGCCACTAGCCAGGGTGAAATTCGAGTACTTCAGAGAAAGGCTTGGTGTTCTTCGGATTGATGACACTTCGAGGAAGAAGTGATGGACACATTTGCTAAAGCCATTCCAAGCATGTTGGAAGGAGGATCCTTCACATGGCTGTGGATGTAAGCGCTGGATGATGAGTATCGGGATGATGTTCTGGTTTTTGCTTTGTATGATCAGTTGGATCATTTTTATATGTATGTATGTATGCATCATGTTGGATGCTGGATATGATCAGTTGGATCATTTATATGTATATGTATGTATGCATCATGTTGGATCCTGGATATGATCAGTTGGATCATTTATATGTATGTATGCATCATGTTGGATGCTGGATATGATCGGTTGGAACATGTGTATGTATTTTGTATAAGCATCATGTTAGATGCTTGGACCATGTATCTGTATATGTATCAGGTGGATACATTGTATGATTAGGCAGATCATGTATGTTGATATGTATCATGTATTTGTATCAGGTGGATACACTGTATAATCAGGTGGATCATGTATGATGATATGTATGAGGTAGATGCTTGGTATGCATCAGGTAGATGCATTGTATGATCAGGATGATCATGGATGACGAGCTTCAGGATGTTGCTCCAGATGACATGCAGCAGGATGTTGCAGTGATGATGATCAGGATGATCATGTGTACATCAGGATGATGTATGGTGAGTATCAGGTTGATACTCTGTGGCCGTGGAACAGGTTGTGCAGATAAGCATGTAATTTGTGCCCTGGGAGATTTGCAGATAGTCTTTCGAGGTTTTGCCTATGGCATGTAATTTGTACCCTGGGATATCTAGCAAATGCTCTTTCAAGGTTTTGCTTGGGAGGATTGTACCCTGGGAGATCTGTAGATAGTCTTTCGAGGTTTTGCCTATGGCATGTAATTTGTGCCCTGGGATATCTGGCAGATGCTCTTTCGAGGTTTTGTCCTATGGCATGTAATTTGTGCCCTGGGAGATCCGATAGGTTGAGCCGTGTGCTCGTAATCAGTCCTGGGATGCTCTTTCGAGGTTTTGCCATGACCACATGTAATTTGTGCCCTAGGAGATCTGATAGGTTGAGCCTTGTGCTCGTAATCAGTCCTGGGATGCTCTTTCGAGGTTTTGTGGTGACCACATGTAATTTGTGCCCTGGGAGATGTGATAGGTTGAGCCTTGTGCTCGTAATCAGTCCTAGGATTCTCTTTCGAGGTTTTGTGGTGGGGTCACATGTAATAAGTCCTGGACAGGATGAAAAAGGCCTCAGATGCTATTTAGGGTTCTTGCTAGTTAAGAGACTCTTTTAAGGTTTTGTGACGCACGTAATAAGTCCTGAGATTTCCACAGTATGGCCAGTGATGATGAAGACCTACAGGTGGTGGGCCTACATCCAGTATGAAAAAGGACTGGCTCTGTAGAAATTCCTATGACGAGTAGAGTCAGAGATTGGTTGAGATAGCAGCAGCAGTGACGATGATGATGACGATGCATTGATGACGATGATCCCGAGAAGAAGACTTGTCTAGCAGATCTGTGTCGAGAAATACCTTCCTAGTTAAGAGGGAGTGTTGATGTATATGTAACTTCAGAATGTATTTCATATATATTTATTGTACCCTTATTAGAGATGTGTTATTCCTCTATAAGGAAGTGTCTTCATGTGGATTGACAAGTGTCGCAAGTGTGTGTACTTGCCGATGGGTTATTAGACCACCATGTGTGGGGTCGGCCCTGAAATATATATTATATTGTGGATGTACCTAGCTAAGAAAATTCGACCCCATAAGGTCACTGGGCAAACAGGTTAGTATAAATAGAGATCAGGAGATCTCTATTTAGATCATTCGAAAAGTCATCTCTCTCTCACTCAGAAAGTGGCGCACTAGTGAGGAGAAGGATCATCTGCTTCTAGGGGACTATCTCAAGTGTATTTTGGTTGTACTTTGGTTGAGCCATTTCTCTCTCTATATCTGAGGAAGTTGTGGGGTTTTTCACCTTAGGGTTTTCCCCACGGAAACTCTGTGTCTCTTGTCTCTCATGATTTTGATTCTTGTGATGCTTGTCATGCTTATTGTGATTGTTATGCATTGATATACTGTATATGTTATTCTCTCAGTATACTATGAAACGAGAACTCTATACTATGAACGAGAACTCTAGACATAAAAACGATGATTTTTGCAAAAAAAACACTAAAAACACCCCCCAAATAGAAAAGTGTTGATGCCAGTATACACGAATTGTTTTTTTGGCAAAAAATGGAGCCATGGCCCAAACATCCCATACTCTTGTTTACAAATTTTTTTAAATCAACCCCTAAATTGAAAAAAAAAAAAAATCTTCAAGAGATAAATTACAACTTTTTTTAAAGTTGCATATTAAACAAACAAAAAAAAAATCATAAATAATTTCACCACTCTAACAAAAAAAAACAAAGAAATTATGATGCGATTCATAATTAAATAATATATTAGACCATACAAGAACAAATAATTCATATAAATATTCAAAAACTTATTTAGAGTTTAAAACTGATTTAGAGGTTAAAACTCATTTTATATTTTTATAAATTTTAAATATAAGATTTGAAATGACAAGAAAATTATCAATTAAAAATACTTAAAATACTAAATTTTATAGTTAATCAAAATTATTGTTTCCAACATTACAAGTTTAAAAATGAAACATATATTAATTCCAACATTTTTTTGTCCCCAACTTATGTTTTACATATTATATATGTATGTAAATTTAAAGTTAGGATTTGCTTTTTGTGCCCAACTTATGTTTTACACTCATACCCTCACTTGGGCACCCAAGGGCTGCCCTCACGGGATGTGCGATGCTAGATCATTACAATATTAAAATGCTTTTTAAATTTGTAATCGTGTCAAACTTCTTAGAAATGAAGCATATATTAATTCCAACATTTTGTTTACAGTATTACAATGCTTTTTAAATTTGTAATCGTGCCAAACTTCTTAGAAATGAAGTGGAAATGCCCCCTCCTCCTGCTGCACCTCCCTCCTCCCCCTCCTCAATGCTCCTCTGGCCAGACTCATTCGCTCATCTAGGCGCCCAAGGGCCTCCCTCATGGGGTTGCGCGATGCCCGACATGGATCTCTGTTACCGGGGCTACTTATTGTTGAACTCTGGGATATAGGTGTATCTTTAAATACATAGATACACCTGTAATCGATGGGATCAGACTTCTGTCATCGGGGCTGCTTATTGTTGAACTCTGTTACCGGAATTTGAACTTCGAGTCTCCCATTGAATTATGTTACTTGTGCATTTAGTTTTACCAACTCGACTCTTGCATTTGGATTTTGTTTTGCTAAAATGCCAATTTGTTTCCGTTTCCTGGAGGTGCCTCGGGCGCTTAGCCTTGTTTCCTTGGCGCTTAGCCGCAAAGATTTAAACTATTTAGCTTTATCAGCTTTTTCTGGCGAGATGGAATCCGACAGATAATTTGTAAATTTCCATCAAAGAGTGTTTTTATTCTCAAAATATGGGTGATCTCTCGAGAATGCGGATTTCTTAAAAAGAAAAACACATGCTAGATAAAAATGGTCATGTGTTTAGATTTCTTCAAACCCGGCATCTCTCATTTGGATATTTCATGTATTTGTTGTAACTGTTCAATTGGATATTTCGGATTTCGTAAAAATAAGAAGGATCAAAATGGTCATGTGCATAACATTATAATAAGTAATCAATCATTATATTATAATACTATGATTAATAGTTATATTATAATTCGTACAAATAAAGAATAGTATCATAATTAGTAATCAATCATAGTATTATAAGTCGAGTACGAATACAAAATAGTATCATAATTCTAGTACAAATACCAATATGAATATGATTCGATACAAAAAAATATATGTAAAGAAAAAATCTAATAAAAAAAAATAAAATAGTAGCTTACTTATAAATTAAAAAATACACATTAAATAGACTTTATTTTTAAAATGTTCACCCATTAAAAATTGCATTTTCTTAAATTTACAATAAGACAAAACTTAAAGATTATAAAATCCATATTTACTTTTCAAATAAAATTACATTTTTTGAAGTTAATTCTCTATAAATGCACATGGGATTATCATTTCAAGACAATATATGTATTCCTTTCAGGACAAGACTTTTATCAAGCAAACCGTTTGGAGACCTTTGGTGATATAAAATGCATTTTCTTAAATTTACAATAAGACAAAACTTAAAGATTATAAAATCCATATTTACTTTTCAAATAAAATTACTTTTTTGAAGTTAATTCTCTATAAATGCACATGGGGATTATCATTTCAAGACAATACATGTATTCCTTTCAGGACAAGACTTTTATCAAGCAATCCGTTTGGAGACCTGCGGTGATATAAAATGCATAATCGGTATTGTCTGTGTTGAAAAAAATAATCTGTATTGTCTGTGTTGAAAAAAATAATATGTATTGTCTGTGTTGAAAAAAATAATCGGTATTGTCCCTTTGCATAGAATTGAGTAGACTCAGAGTTCAAATGACCGGTAACAGAGTTCAACAATAAGCAGCCCCGAGCCCCGATGATAGAAGTCTGATCCCATTTCTCAATTACAGGTGTATCTATAAACAATAAGCTCAAGATAGATCTCATCTATGACTGTGTCGAAAGCCTGCTCACGGTTATCAAAATCAAATTGATTGTCCATTGGTTTGGTATGGTGTTCCCTAACTGTGTTGAGATTTTAACAACTTAATTGCTCACTCATTCGCTTATCTCATCTGGGCGCCCAAGGGCCGCCCTCACGGGCTTGCTCGATGCCGAGCATCAAGCAAGCCCGTGAGGGCGGCCCTTGGGCGCCCAGATGAGCGAATGAGTGAGCGGCAGAGCAGAGAATCACTTGCCGCTTGATGCTCTTTGGGCGGCCCTTTGGGCGCCCAAGGGCTCTGCTCACCCAAGTGAGCGGGAGAGCAGAGCCCTTGGGCGCCCAAAGGGCCGCCCTCACGGGCTTGCTCGATGCCGGGCATCGAGCAAGCCCGTGAGGGCGGCCCTTTGGGCGCCCAAGGGCTCTGCTCGCGGCAAATTTATGAAGCATACACATCCATAGTAAGGACAATGGAATTCATTTGAAATGATATTGCTTGGCTGGTAACATTCAACACTCAGCATTACACAAATCGAAAATGCTTTACAGCACTACAAATCTAAGCACATAGTTGTATGCTACAAAAATAGGGCACAAAATTTTTGCAATTCAAATTTCAGTCAGAGGCTTATGGTGAAAGATGTATGAATCAAACAAAAAGCTTCTAAGAAAAACCCACACGTCTCTATACTCCTGTAAGCTTTGGTTACTGTGTCATAATTGGATTTTCGAGACATAATGAAAAGCATGGTTGAAAGATTGAAATCCCTACAGATTTGAAAAGCATGGCTTGGGCGAGCAGAGCCCTTGGGCATGTGAATATGGATAGCATGAGAAGAATATATAGGTCCAACATTCCAAGTGGGAACAATTAAATCATATCGAAAACAAATTTATGAAGCATACACATCCATAGTAAGGACAATGGAATTCATTTGAAATGATATTGCTTGGCTGGTAACATTCAACACTCAGCATTACACAAATCGAAAATGCTTTAGAGCACTACAAATCTAAGCACATAGTTGTATGCTACAAAAATAGGGCACACAATTTTTGCAATTCAAATTTCAGTCAGAGGCTTATGGTGAAAGATGTATGAATCAAACAAAAAGCTTTTAGAAAAACCCACGCGTCTCTATACTCCTGTAAGCTTTGGTCACTGTGTCATAATTGGATTTTCGAGACATAATGAAAAGCATGGTTGAAAGATTGATATCCAGATTTGAAAAGCATGGCTTGGGCGAGCAGAATCCTTGAGCTTGTGAATATGGATAGCATGAGAAGAATATATAGGTCCAACATTCCAAGTGGGAACAATTAAATTATATCGTAAACAAATTTATAAAGCATACACATCCATAGTAAGGACAATGGAATTCATTTGAAATGATATTGCTTGGCTGGTAACATTCAACACTCAGCATTACACAAATCGAAAAGGCTTTACAGCACTACAAATCTAAGCACATAGTTGTATGCTACAAAAATAGGGCACAAAATTTTTGCAATTCAAATTTCAGTCAGAGGCTTATGGTGAAAGATGTATGAATCAAACAAAAAGCTTCTAGAAAAACCCACGCGTCTCTATACTCTTGTAAGCTTTGGTTACTGTGTCATAATTGGATTTTTGAGACATAATGAAAAGCATGGTTGAAAGATTGAAATCCCTACAGATTTGAAAAGCATGGCGAGCAGAGCCCTTGGGCGCCCAAAGGGCCGCCCAAGGGCTCTGCTCGCCCAAGTGAGCGGCAGAGCAGAGCCCTTGGGCGCCCAAAGGGCTGCCCTCACGGGCTTGCTCGATGCCCGACATCGAGCAAGCCCATGAGGGCGGCCCTTTGGGCGCCCAAGGGCTCTGCTCGCCCAAGTGAGCGGCAGAGCAGAGCCCTTGGGCGCCCAAAGGGCCGCCCTCACGGGCTTGCTCGATGCCCGGCATCGAGCAAGCCCGTGAGGGTGGCCCTTTGGGCGCCCAAGGGCTCTGCTCTGCTCTGCCGCGCCTAGCAGGTCATCTTCTCCAGTTGCAAAATCAACTTTGCAAGACACACCTTCCAGACTGCAGAAAATTTCGGAAGAGTTGAATGTTAGTGATAAGCAGCATGTAATAATACCAAATCATCTTCAACTTCCCGAAGCAGAACTTGTAGGTATTCGTTTTGGAAGGTTTGATGCAAACTTCATGTACCAAGCCCGGTTGTAGTCAGGTCTTCGGACATGAGTGTCCATAAAGTTTTGATATAATTACCATATAACTTAGTAGGATCATTAAATATTACAGTGGCGCAATGACTTACTAAGATATATGAAATGTAATCATTCATGGAATTTGAACTGATGCCTAGTATTGTTTTGTTTATTTGATAGTGTAATATGATAGCTTCTTTTTTTATTGTTCACAACAGAGAATTATTTTTGTCAATGTGTTAGTGATAAAATCATTATCATCAGTATATTAATAGGTATATGAAATATTTTCTCCCATATTCAACCCAATAGCATAACATGTATATATTTTTCATGATGAATGCCTATGCTTTAAGCGCAAATTTAGATAGAGTTTAGGAGACTTTTGTTTTTCTTTTTTCATTTATTCCCTAATCACGGAGAGTTTAGGAAAGAACAACCATATACCTATTGGTATCATTCATTTCCCAAAATCTTTAGTATGAGAAGTGAAGAAAAAAAATCAGTTTTTTTTTGTTTGTCTAATGTTGTTTTGTTTGTAGGGAAAAAATCTAGTTTTCATAGATTGTAATATTGCATTTTACATGAACATGGGATATGAATTAATGTATTTATTTTTCTCTCTCATGTAATGTCATAAAACGGTTAATATAAAGGGAATGTTTAATTTTACATGAATGTGCTACACATGCATTGCTATTTTGGGTTTCTATTATGCTATGTTGCTTTTTAGATGATTGATGAATTTTGAATTATTATATTAAGATATTTCATAAAAGTTGAGGGTATAACTTCATTAGTTGATGTTTCAACTGTAATTTGGGTTCTCACAACTAAATTATAAAGATATCCTTATCCCTAGTTTATGCTCAAGAGTATGCTTAAATCAACAAGATCAACCCTTGGTAAATTGCATTTTGTTTCCTTTAAAATATTTAGAATATGAGGTGATGGGATGATGATAAATGCATATAAATTGATATAATGAATTTTAATTTTTCTTTCATCCTAAACTTAAATATGACGGTGCACCGGTGAGGCGTGCTCCATGGAGTAGGAATCTAATATTTTCTTGAAGATTCACATCCATCACTTACTCGTCTAGCATTCTTTCCCTTTTAGTTTGTTCAAGCTTAATTTTATTTGTTCTCTCTTTCTATAAAAGAGAAGAAGTATACTAGTGGTGTTCTACAGGCTTACATGGTCTGTAGATATGAAGATTCAATTAGTATACTAGTTATCACCCCATGTTACAAAATCTATGCTAATGAGAATATTAAATTTGCACGAGATATGCAAATTCCTTTACGTAAGGGATGTGCTTCAATATCAATATATATGAAATGGTAAATTGGGTTTAAAAGAACTCTCTCTCTTCAAGAAAATGTACAAGAGAAGGATGTAAAAATAATATTTATTGTACACATGTATCTCTTTAGCTCAATATTATGATATTTTCACAGACATATATATCTCATTTCCACAATCTTGTACATAGGTTTTCAATAGTTTAAGAATTTTGTTATATATCTTAAAATAAAGTTAATAAAGTTATATTTGAAGAAACAATTGATAAGAGTGGTGGACAAGCATATAGTGGCAATTAAGATAACCCTCATTGTGAAGTTTGAAGTGTTCTATCTTTCTAGATATATTTTTAAGAATGGTGCAAAGGCATATTTTATATTGCCAATTAAGATAACCCTCCTTGTGAAGTTTGTGGTGTTCAACCTTTCTACATAGATATATTCCATGTCTAAATTTTTAAGCCACGAACTAGGCTTTTTGTCTTTCTACCAATTATTTGTTTTCTCTAATGTGATAGTGATTATAGTCACTTGTTATAATCGTATATTTTTCTTTTTAATATTGATAAAATACAAATATTTGGCCTCCTATGGAGTCTTAACACTTAGACATCTGTGTTCCAATTGATTAAATATATTTTCCCTGTTTATAATGTATCATGTTCATAAAAATCAATGGTATAGGGAAGAGATGTTTGATCTAGTTTCTTCATAGAATGAAGGAAGAAATATAAAAGGGAAATATACAAAAAAAGATATTGCAAAGAACATAGTAATATAAAAAAACCCAAATTCTATTAATGGATGAAATAAAAAAAGACTGTAAACCACAAAGTAATACAAAAATATGTGAAGATAGATGTATGTGTCACGTATGCTCATTCCAATAAATATTACAAGATACTAAAAGTGCCTAATAACTTAAAGTGTTGATCAGTTTCATGTTTTGAAGAAAATGTTAAGTTTGACAATATTTTGATAAGATATATTAGTAATGTTTTGACTTTCACACTTAATTTTAGAAATAAAATTTCTATATATAATGTTTGAAATATGTTTTTTACAAATAATTTGTTTAGTTTTTCTTGAATTTATGTGAATCAACACTTTTCGGAAAATAATATGAAATAGTATCATTTTTATACAAAACATATCTGAAAATTGATTGAAAATGGTTTTAAATGTCTATATTTTCTGGAATTTTTTACAATTTTGTCAATAAAAGTGTCTTATTTTGTCCATAAAAATGTCTTATTTTATAGAAAAAATTGCAAAATGTATATGTTTTTCATTATAAATTGCTTAAAAATGTATGCTATTTTGCTAAATTTCTAAAAACGCACCTGAAAATAGAAACTAATTTTTTTTTACGATAAAGATAATTCAAAGGTCCCAAAAAATGCCTCGAAATGAAAATGTGTGATACTGGCATCACCCCTTTTTGAAACGGAGCTAAAAATACCTACTAAAATTAGGAGAGAGAAAAACGAGAATTGTGTCGAGTTCTCGTTTCATAGTATAAGTGGTTGACTATCTCAAGTGTATTTTGGTTGTACTTTGGTTGAGCCATTTCTCTCTCTATATCTGAGGAAGTTGTGGGGTTTTTCACCTTAGGGTTTTCCCCACGGAAACTCTGTGTCTCTTGTCTCTCATGATTTTGATTCTTGTGATGCTTGTCATGCTTATTGTGATTGTTATGCATTGATATACTGTATATGTTATTCTCTCAGTGAATATCCCAGAGTATTGTGAATTAATGCTCAAAATCTAACAATATTGAGAACTGCCATTACAATGGTCCGAAAGATTCAAACTACATCTAACTAATTCCAACAGCTAGTTATCTATCATCCTAACTGACTTCTTGGATATTGCACCCTACTTTTATTATCCACCACTAGTTGAGTTTGATGGTGCACCTTCCTATCTTTGAATGTTTAGAGGTGTGTCTTCACCTATGTGATTACCCAAACCCTCTCTTTTTAGTCTCGAAAGTGTCCCTACTTCCGTCAGCAAATGTGGAACGAACTTGTGCATTGCATCCTTAGAAAACCAATGAGATTATGATGGATTTTTTCCTTGGCGACCGACAAGATAAGAAGTATGATGGTGGTGTTGAGTGGAAATAGTGCAAGTGTCCAACAGCGTGTCTTGGAGAAGAGGGGGATGGAAGTCAGGTACGAAATCAATGGGATGTAAGATGGTAACTAATTCCTCAAGAAAGGAGGCTCATAGTGTTTGAGGCTATTGACGTGGACCACATCATGCATACCCAACTGAGGAGGAAATTCAAGATGATAGGAATTACATCCAATTTTTTTCAGAATAGTATAGGGACCATAGAGGAGAGGCTTCAGCTTATGATGGTGTTGGGACTTGAAACACTTTTTTTCCATATAAAACCATACTTTGTCTCCATGAGAAAAATTCTGACGAGAGCAATGGGCATCGTAGCGATATTTATAGCGTTGCTATGATGCTTTGAGAGCTTCGGAGACTTGGGAATGGCGTTGTGATAAGAATTGGAGGAAAGATAAGCCAGAGTTATGTTCTTGTTATTGATGGGGAGTGAGTAAAGGATGCAAGGTGAGAGGAAACTCATAAGGGGCTAAAAGCTGACAACCAAAACATGCTTCAAAAGGTAATAAATGAGTGGAGGAATGCACAACATGATTATAGCTATGTTGAATGATATGGAGAGATGTATCCAACTATTTGTATTTGGTGAATTGAGTGCAGAGGGTGTGTACAAGGATACGATTGACAACTTCTGTTTGTCCATCGTTTTGAGGATGAAAGGAAGTGGAATATTGAAGATTCCAGCTAAGGAGATCCCATGAGGTTTTCCAGAATGTGCTAAGAAAATGGGCATCGTGATTAGAAATGATGCTGGTGGGCAAGCTAAAGTGAACCCAAACATGAGTAAAAAAGAGCTCTATTGTTTGAGCAGTGGTAGCGGTTTTGTTGCAAGGAAGAAAAACAACCATTTTAAAGAAACAACAAATACCACCCAAATTGCATCATGATTGTAGAGAGTCATGAGAAAGCCACTAATAAAATCCATGGAGATGGATTCCCAAGGCCGAGAAGGAACATGCAGGGGTTGATATAGGCCATTCTTCCGATTAGCGGGCTTATGTTGGTTACACAAATAACAAGAACAGATGAAATGCTCCACTTTTTAGTTCATGGAAGGCCATAAAAAGTGGTGCTGAAGGTTGCATACTATATTCTTCACACCAAAGTGACCACCATAAGAGGATGCATGAGATTATTTAATTAAGGTCAGTCGATCATCGGTATCATGAAAACACAATTGATTGAGCTTGTACAACCAACCGTCCCTGATAGTATAGTCCTAGAATGTCGTTTGATTAACTGAAGTAGGGTTGTGCACAACATACCATATATTAAAAAAGAAGGAATCATAGGAATAAAGAGGCTTCCAAGTCTCATATGTAGCGCAATGTACAACCAACAACTGAAGTGCCTACATTGGAGGTCAACTCAGTATATCAGACATATGATTGGAGGTGCCCTTCTTGTATTTAATCACTAAATGAAATTACTGGATATAAAAGGCCCATTTGAGGTGTTGTTACTCCTGAATCTTTTTCTGGGAATTGATAAATATGAGAGGACGGTGATTCATATGCATCATTGTTTCTTTACCCAGAATTTAATGGTTCCATTGCTTCAAGGCTTGGACCAAGCTATACATTTTTTTTCATAAGTGCTGTAACTGCACTTTGCATCAACCAATGTTTTTGAGTGATATGCAAGAGGGTGTCCTCCCTATTTAAGAACTGCGCTAATGGTATATTCAGACGCATCTGTCTCAATTTCAAAAGGTAGCTGAAGGTCGCAAAGTTGAAGGATTGGAGTAGAGCAAAGAGCATCCTTTAAAGACTGAAATTGGTGCCGTGCCAAAGAATTACAAATGAAGTGCGATTGATTAGAGAGGTAATGTAAGGGTCAGGACAACTAAGAGAAGTTGGAGATGAATTTGCGGTAAAAATTAATTCCACACATAAAATTTTTAAGGGCCAATGTTGAGTGAGGAGTAGGCCATTGTGCTAGAGATTGAACTTTGCTACAATCTGGACTCACCCCTTCACCCCTTCACCCGATAGCTTAAACTTTGCTACAATATGAAACTGAAGTCTACACAAAAGAAGATTTACGACACTTGACCTGAAGATGATGTTCACACAAAAGCTGAAGAACAATGTGGACATGAAGCAAATGATCTTCCCATGTCTTGCTGAAGATCAAGATATCATCAAAATAAAGGACTTAAAATATTGCCAAGATGAGCCCTGAAAATATCATTAATTAGTCACACAAAAGTGGTGAGGACATTAGTAAGACTGAAGGGCATGACCATCCATACAAAGAGACCAAAATTGGTATTAAAGGCTGTCTTCCAGGTGCGAGCAATATTCATACGGGATTGATGATATCCCGTAGTCAGATCCATTTTAGTAAAGGAACAAGCACCCTTCAAATGGTCTAGGTGATCATCGATGCATGGTAGCGGATAACGATTTTTAACAATAGCTTTATTGAGAGACTGATAGTTTGTACCAAGGCGCCATTCCTCAGCTTCCTTTTTGGGGATGATAAAGGCGAGAGAGGCACAAGGGGATGAGCTGGGTTGGATATGGTCGAAATTCAAAAATTGCTGGAGTTGGCGTTCAATTTCTTGGGATAAACAAGGTTCCAATCGATAGGAGGGAGCATTTGGCAAGGTAACACTAGGAATAATACCAATAGAGTGCTAAATAGGGCGTAGTGGGGGAAGCCGAGTAGGAGCATCAAATACATCCTCAAAATATTGGAGAATCTTCGCCATATCAGAGGGAAGGTCATGAGAGGGTGTGTTAGGATTGAGGGGGTGCACAAGATAGAGAGAGAAGTGCTGATGCAAACTAACTTGGAGAACAACAACGTTACTTATGAGAAAAGGAGGGGACTTCAGAGAAGAGGATGTGAGGAAATAAGTGTGATCGTCCTTCTAAATATGATATTGTTGTTGATGATCATGATAGACTGCATGTCGTTTCTCCTGATAGGGAATTCCCAACATAAGGTATGCACAATCGAGAGGAGACACATCACAAAGGACAGTGTCACAGAATGGTTTGATAGAAAACATAAGAGTACAATGGTGCATCACCATGACATGAGGGCCATGTTTATGAACCCACCCAACTGATATGGTGTCAGATGGGGAGTGGTGGGTAGAGCAAGGTGTTGGACCATATCATGAGCCACCATATTCTTTTGGATATCATTTCCCATAATGAGTGTTGTGATAGTTTGCTTAATTTGGTAGTTGTGTGTAAATAGCGAGGCCAATGAAAGAGGCGGTGAGTCTATGGTCATGAGGACTAAAGAGGGATCAAATTCAAAAGGATTATCCAAAGGAATTAAATCAAGAAAATGTGTGGGAGGAGTATATGTTTCTGCGAGATATGCAAAAAGAGTTTTAGCAACTTTAGAGTTGCAAAGAGCATGACATTCCACATATGAATGGAATTGGGATTTATGAAAGGAACACCATTTAGCATTAGGATTTGGAGAGGGAGAAGCAGGAGAGGAAGGGGTTGAGGAAGGACCCAATAGTGACAAAGGGGAGTAGAGGTAGAAAATCCTTATCTAAGGAAGAACTATCGAATAAATTGACTTCCCTACACAACATTAATAAAATACCATAATTGAATTTAACAATGAGTATGTCTTCCGGCTCCTGAATCTAGAGTTGAAGGCAAAGTTTGGTGAATCTATGTAACTTTGAACTGACTTCCCAACGAGTTGACGCAACTTTAACCAACATGTTAAGCCCTCAATGATGGCACACTAAACCCTATAGAGTGGTGCATTACCCCCTATATGGTGGTGCATTACATATTATTGATGTCAGCTTGGGTCTATTAGTGGGTCTACTAGTTGTTATTGTACACCTTTGTCTCCTATATATAGGAAGGAGATATTTTCATTTTAGCCATCATTGCATCTTGTCTTGTCTTATGTACTTAGTAATTTGTGTAAGGAGGTTCGTCCCTCGAAGAGGATTGCTATTAATCTTTGGTATTCATTATTAAGGAATGGATTACTTTATTCAGGTTTATTTCTGCTCTTTTTATGCTATTTCTGGGACTTGGTTGCATAACATTTGGTATCAGAGCTCTTTCCTTTGGTCTGGTTTCTTCAAAACGAGTCATCTTGGAATTTTCGCTATAATACTTTTTTCTACAAGGATTCAGAAAGCGTGATTAAAAACCCATCTCTAGAACAAAATGAGCTATTTGTGGTCCAATTTACAGATTGTGAGACATTACAAGTTTAGAGATACTCGCCTTGGAAGCTATGGTTTTTGACTAGTCCAAAAACTCGTCTTAAACATGTTATCTGGGGAAAAAGGTCATATATAGGGCATGCAATACCCCAATTAAGTGATACCTATTGCATCATAAATAAGATGTACCAAAGTATATGTGGTAGGGTTTTCAGTCTCAGATACAAAATATTGGACATGTGTAAAACCTTACAAGTCCGCTCTTCTGGAAAGACCAAAATTAAGAAGTGTTGGGAGATTCACAATAACTTCTTATTGGTACATCAGAATTAGGTCATAATTGTGGCATTGGAAAAAGTACACATTAGGCTACATCAGTCCGAAGTTTCAGATTTAGAGGAGAAACAATTGCAAATTTACCTCAGTTCCAAGTCAGCCATAAAACAATCTTCCAATCACGGTTTGAAAAAGGTATGCCATTTTAAATTTGAAAAACTTTGAGTAGAATGATATAATTGTGGTGAAACCTAGGGTGTGATATCTATTTATATTGTTCAAAATGCCAACAAAAGGATGTGTAAAAACTCACACTCCCATCAAACCACCAGAGGATCCATTCCCGACGTATGATGAAAGGGAAGACCTGTCTTTTTGAGTGTCCTAGTTGGAATATATGATTAAAGGGACTATGAAACAAGTTAATTTAGTTAATTTAGAGGATAAGTTGAATAAAATGGAGGAAAATATTAAAGGTTCAGTGAGAAAACCTGATTTACTCAATTAAGTTGAAAAATATTGCTAATCTCAGACAAGATTCAAGGGATACTCCCCCTTCAGGTGAGGATGTGTTCCATGATACTCAGGAGGATAAAGATAATATCCATGTAGAGAAAAATTCCATGAATAAGAATATTCCAAGAGGAAATGATTCATGTAATGGAAGTCATTAGGGATGGTCACTAAGGGGTACCCAAACTCCCAAGATTGACATGAGAAAGTTTGATGGCAATGATCTAATAACTTGGATATTCCAGATGGAGCAATTCTTTGATCTACACCAGGTGCCAACCTTGCAAAAGGTAACTATTGCATCCTTATATTTAGAACCTGATCAATTTGTATGGTACCAATGGCTTTGTGATCGTAAAAAGGACTCTATTATCTCTTGGTCTATATTCATAGAAGAATTGATTGCACATTATGGGGATATAAATAGAAACACATTCTATATCCAGTTGGTAAATCTCAAGCAAAAAGGCCCAGTTAGTGAGCACATCAAGTAGTTTCAGAAGTTAAGTCTTAGATTGAAGAATATTTCAGAAGATAATTTGTTGGATCTCTTTATTGGAACTTTGAAGGATAACATCCAAAATGAGGTTTTCCTTCGGGAACCTAATTCCTTGGAGCATGCATTTAGGGTGGAAATAAAAGTTGAAAACAAAATTATGGCAAGAAGGAATTCTACCACTTACAACTATAAGGAAGAAAGTGTGTTCTCAAGTCATCCAAAACCCACAAGGTTGACTCAACAACAACTATAGGAAAAAAGAGAAAACAAGATTTGTTACAATTGTTATAACAAATACAGTAAGGGCCACAAGTGCATTGAGAAGAAACTATTTTACATAGATTGTGAAGAAGAGGAGAAAATGAACAAGAAGAATCAAAAGAAGAGGATTCACACCAGGAACCAACACCGGGAATTGAAGCAGAAGAAATTCACCCCACCATATCTTGCAATGATTTGGATGGAATTACCACTCCTCAAACTCTCAATATAGAAGACTATATCAAGAAGAAAAAGGTAATAGTACTAATTGATTCTGGCAGTAGTCACAATTTTATTCATTGTAAGATAGCATGGGATTTAAATTGCTTTATATATACAGCACCAGAGTTTTAGGTGATGGCTGCGGATGGAGGAACTATAAATTGCTCAGGAAAATAACATAAGATAGATCTATATATGGGAGAGTATGTCCTAAATAGTCCAATGATCTCCATTCCAATGTGCGGGGTTGATGTGGTCCTAGGGGTCCAATGGCTACAATGCCTGGGAATAGTGGTTTTTAATTTTCAAGAAGGAAATTTTTGTGTGTTAAGAGGTATCACAGGGAGACCTGGTAAGATAATAAAATATAATGGCATGACCAAGATTTTGCGGAAGGAACAATGGGGTGTAATTGCACAATTTTGCTCACTAGATGTTCAAACACCTAAATTGTCCATCTCTCTAGATCTATAGTAGGTCCTCGACAATCATTCCAAGGTATTTGATAATATTCCCACAGGTCTCCCACCTACTTGAGAACATGATCATTCTATTCACTCGGTTCCAGGAAGTGTTCCGCCCAATATTAGGCCTTACAGACATCCCTATGCCCAGAAAAGTGAAATTGACCATATGGTCGTAGAAATGTTAGAGGATGGAATAATTCAACCTAGCCAAAGTTCTTACTCTTCTCTAGTAATATTGGTGCACAAAAAGCATGGCTCATGGAGTATGTGTGTATATTATAGAGAGCTTAAAAAGCTCACTATTAAAGATAAATTCCCCATCCCGGTTATTGATGAATTGTTAGATGAGTTACATGGGGCAATTTACTTCACCAAGCTAGATCTCTGCTCAAGATACCATCAGATCAGAATGAAGAAAGAGGACATTCCAAAATCATCTTTCCAAAATCATTAAGTCCATTATGATTTTTTGGTTATGCCTTTTGGCCTTACAAATGCGCCTTCCACATTTCAAGGTTTGACGAATTCCATCTTCAAGCCTTTTCTTCAGGAAATTGTGTTAGTATTTTTTGATGATATATTGATCTACAGTAAATCTTGGGAAGCCCATGTTCAACATGTAGATAAGGTGCTCACACTATTTGAGGAACAATAATTATATGAAAAACCCTCCAAATGTTTCTTTGGAGTATAGGAGGTGGAATACCTGGGTCATATCGTCTCTCATGAAGGAATTAAGGTAGACCCTAACAAAATTAAATCAATCAAGGAATGGAAGATCCCTACAACCCTAAAACACCTTAGTGGATTTCTTGGGTTGAGAGGATATTATCGCAAGTTTGTTAAGAATTATGGGAGAATAGTAGCACCCTTAACAATATTAGTGAAAAAGATGCATTTTCATGGACTCCAGATGCAACTAAGGCTTTTGAAGAACTCAAAGAGGCCATGTGTAGAGGTCTAGTCTTAGATACACCCGATTTCAAAAAAACCTTCATCGTGGAATACGATGCGTCAAGGAATGGCATTGGTGCTGTTTTAATGCAAGATGAAAGGCTCCTTACCTTTTAAATCCAACCAATTAAGGGCAAGAATCTACACAAACCAATTTATGAGAAGGAAATGCTATCAATTCTACATTCCCTGAAGCAATGGCACCCCTACCTCATAGGAAGACATTTCAAGGTTAAAACTGATCATGATAGCCTTAAATATTTCTTGGAACAAAGGCTATCTTCAGAAGAGCAACAAAAATGGGTAACAAATATGTTGGGATATGACTTTGAAATCATCTACAGAAATGGGAAGCAAAATGTTGTGGTAGATGCACTCTCTAGGAAAGATGAGGATGTTGAAGCACTTCTCTTTGCTATCTCCATCATCCAACTAGATTTGATAACCGAAGCAAGGGATGAATGGAAGAACGATGAAGAAATATGGACATTCATTCAAAAGCTGCATCAGGATCCCAGTGCCTCTAATACATTTATGTGGAAAGATGACTTGCTATGGTACACAGATCGCTTATATATTTGTAAGTGTTCCCAACTCAAGCAAAATGTACTTTTGGAATTCCACTCCTCAACGGTAGGAGGGCACTCAGGTTTCTTAAAAACCTACCATAGGGTCAAGAAATATTTTTTTTGGGATGGTATTAAAAATGATGTTCAAAAATTTGTGGCAGAATGTTTGGTTTGCCAACAAAATAAAGTGGAAAAAATAATACCCCAGGTCTTCTACAACTACTTTCCATTCCAAGCCAACGGTGGACATAGGTCTCAATGGATTTTATCACAAGCTTACCAAATTCTGAAGGAAAGAGTGTCATCATGGTGGTTGTTGATAGAATTACTAAGTATGCACACTTTTGTGCACTATCTCACCCTTTCAAAGCTAGCACAGTTGCCACTGCTTTTATGGAGACAGTCCAAAAACTACATGGTATTCCAAATATTATAGTAAGTGATAGGGATCCATTTTCATGGGAAATTTTTGGAATGAATTATTATCTTGTTTGGGTACTCAGTTGGCTCATAGCTCATCTTATCATCCTAAATATGATGGACAAACATAGATAGTGAACACATGTTTGGAAGGATATCTTTGATGTTTTGCAGCTGATAAACAAACACAATGGGTCAATGGTTACCCTTGGCAGAATGGTGGTATAATACTTCCTTCCATACATCAGCAAAAATGACCCCATTTATGGCACTTTATGGCTATCATCCACCATCCATCACATCTTCATTAAAAGACTCATCTAAGGTTCAAGTAGTGGAAGACCACATGGAGCATCAACAACAAGTTCTTCAAATCTTAAAAGACAACTTGACTTTGGCACATAATTGAATGAAACAATAAGCAGATCAACATTGCAGTGAACGAAGCTTTGATGTGGGGGAATGATTGGGTGTTTTTAAGACTACAACCATACAAACAAATGTCCCTGAAGAACACCAAAAAGGATAATAAATCATCACCTAAATACTATGGTCCCTATAAGGTGCTACAAAAGATTGGTAGTGTGGCCTGCAAATTGGAACTGCCTACATCTTCACGAGTCCATCCAATTTTCCATGTTTCATGTTTAAAGAAGGTAATCAGTGACACGCTACCAGTTCAAACTATATTACCAGAACTTGACGAGGAAGGAAAAATCATGTTGGATCTCAAAGCAATCACCGAAACAAGAATCAAACAGCTTTGGAATAGATTAATTCCAGAGTATCTCATTAAATGGAAGAACCTATCCATAAAAGATTCAACATGGGAAGACGAGTCCTTTATACAACATCATCTAGAACTACTATAGCATTGTGGACAACACTTTTTGAAGGGGGGGGGGGGCATGTTAATCCCTCAATGATGACACATTACCCCCTATAGAGTGGTGCATTACCCCCTATATGGTGGTGCATTACACATTATTGATGTTGGCTAGGGTCTATTTGTTGTTATTGTACACCTTGGTCTCCTATATATAGGAAGGATATATTTTCATTTTAGTCATCATTGTATCTTGTCTTGTCTTATGTACTTAGTACATTGTGTAAGGAGGTTTCCCCCTCGAAGAGTATTTCTATTAATCTCTATTCTTCATTATTAAGGCATGGATTATTTTCTTCATGTCTATTTTTTTTTCTCTTTTTATGCTATTTCTAGGACTTGGTTGCATAACACAACAAGCAAGGAGGTGCCATCGATATCCAAGAGGGTAGAAATCCTGACAGAGAGCCTCACATAAGGTGTCCCATGAATCCAAAGGAGAAGTTGTGGTCTGATCCCTCAATGTTTGAGTATCATACCAAGCCTGAGCGATGCCCTTGAGTTTCCGACAAAAGCTTCTCATCTTGGGTCAAATTAGGATTGGTCTTGAAATATGTAGAAAGACTACGTACCCAGGAATCAATGGCCTCCCCATTCAACTTCTTGAAAAACTTAGGCAATTGATATCTGGTATCTAACTAAAGAGGTGTAGGAGATATGCACTGCAAGATGATAAGCTCATTAAGGGTAAGAACTAAATCCTGAATGGGGAAGGAGTGGGTAGAAATGAAATCCTCGAGGGAGGTCTCGTTGCGTGGAGGCCTGATCTTCATAAGTTGTACACCAGAAGCAAGCAAGGAGAGCACCAAAAGAGTGCAGTCGACGAGAATGAAATCTCGAACATAGAGATTCCCCGAAGAGAATACTGAGCAGAAGAGAGGGGGGCACAAATCCCTAGTTCCACTCTGTAAACCAAATCCAACACATAACCACTTTCAAACGAAATGAAGAGCAACATAGGAGTTCATGAAAACCTGAGTGCATTGTAGATGAGGAGAGGTAGAGAACATGTTCTCTAATATCCTATCGAGAAGAGAAAAATGGGTAGAGGAGGGAGGGTGAGACAACCCCTAGTGCCTCTCTATCCAAAAACATTCTAGTCTATGGTAGTGGAAGTCTTGGCAAACCCTAGCACATTGCAGATGAGGAGGAGGGAATTTTTTCCCTTAACACCTCTCGTGGAAGTGGAGGTCTTTGAAACCCTAACTCACTGCTTGAGGGAAGGAGGGTGGATCCATCCCTAGCGATTCCCTGATTAAATCAACAACTCTGACTATTTGGAACCGAGTGTAGTAGAAGCATCTCAGGTCGTTGCTCTGATACCATTTGATCTCTCATACCAGACAGATATGCAAAATGATCATACATAATGCTTGGAAAAAAGAAATAGATCACAAGAAAGAAAGAGAACTAAGCAAAATGGCCATATCTTATTTAGAATAGTAGGTAGTATTATATAAAGAACTACTATTACAATGGTATGAAAGAGTCAAACTACAACTACATAATTTCAACAACTAGTTAACTGGCATCCTAACTGTCTTCTTCGAGATTTCACCCTGCTTTTATTATCCACCATTAACTGGGTTTGATGGTGCACCTTCCTCTCTTTGACTGTCTAGAGGTGTGCCCTCCTTAGGAGGTGCACCTTGACCTATGTGATTTCACACAATACCACTTATCATGGAGCTACCAAAATGATCCCCTATGAAGCAGTATATGGGAAAAATCCCAAGTTATCCCTGGTTTCCTATTTGCCACACTTTTAAGGTCCATGCAGTAGATAACACACTTTTCACCCGAGAATTTATTATCTAAAAACTTAAGGAAAATTTGGCTATGAATCAAAACCAAATGAAACAATAGGTGGAGCAACATCTCTTAGAGCATTCATTTATAGAAGTGGATTTGGCATTTCTTTGACTTCAACCCTATAAACAAACATCACTCAAAAACAACCTCCACCAAAAACTAGCCCCGAAGTTCTATGGCCCCTACATGATCCTATAATGTATCGGACTGGTCACCTACAAGATAGCTCTGCCATATCATTTCAAGATTCATTTGGTCTTTCATGTGTCTTACCTAAAAAAGGATGTGGGATCAAATTGTAAAGTGTATATCAAGTTACCAGAACTTGATGAGAAAGCTCCATTTAGCACCAGCTAGAAGTAGTATTGGATACCCGAGAGCGTCAATTTCATAGAGACATTTTTGAAGAATTTTTTATTAAGTGGAAATATATGCAATTTGAAGATGACACATGGGAACTGACATAGATTTTGCAGCAATTTTATTACCTTTAGCCTTGAGGACAATCATACTCTTAAAGGGGAAGAGCATGTTAGGGTCCTACCCTAACCCACTGCTTTAAGCTACATAGGAGTTAGTCAAGTAGTGTATGTAGGAATATCCTTTGAATAAGGCCAACTAGACAATAATGAATGATTAATTAATGTAAAGCTGGTCTCTTTGTTAATTAAGTCCCATTAGGTAGTTTATACCCATTAATTATGGGACCATAAGTAGTTAGTATTTTGGCTATGAGAAACCTATTTAAAGAGCTAGACGCTATGGATTGTGTTGTCAAGTATTGTTGTATTTGAAGCTTGGATCAAGTGAAAAGTCACCCAACCTTAAGAGGCAAGTGAATTTTTTTTTTGTTAGATTCTCATAAAACAAGGGTTATTCTACAACACCTCTTTTATATTGTCTTATGTTTGGTTATTTTGCATTATAATTTCTGGTATCTTGCATCATAAATCTCTACATATCCTGTGGTTGTTTTAAGTTTAAGGGTTAAGAACACTACAATTACCTATTTGAAAAGACTCAAGAGAGCTCTTTTCTTTAGAGGTCACATTAAGTCACTATTTTTACCATGAATTGAAAAGTGGTGCTAAAAAAACAACATTTTTTATGAAGTTAAAATTACAACTTTTTGCAACGATGGCCTTAAGGACTTGTACTGTTGTTAAGAAATACCTTAAAATCAATGCTAAAATTGAAAGTAGCTCTACTAGTAGCATTATTGCACCGAGAGTAACGAGGTGCTTACAACTTATTATGGCGGAGATGTTGTAACGTGTGTGATGTTTGTTACAACCCAGTATGGGGGAGATGTTGTAACGCTTGTGATGCTTGTGATGTTTGTCACGTTACGTTCCCATGTCGGCTTATAACTTATAAAAAATCAAAAGTAATTAAAAATTTCATGTTCTCTCATAACTTATAAAAAATAAAAAAGTAATTAATAATTAAAAATTTAAAAGAGAGGGATCCAATTTCTTGAGGGGTAATTTTTTTTCTTAAAGTGTAAAAAATTTAAGATAAAACAAAAAATTTACACCTCAAGAAATTTGATCCCTCTAGATCTGGGTTTAAGATGGATCTATGCTGGCTTATTATTTATCTAAATTTTATTGTTAAAATTATAGCTTGAATAAAACCACGACCCTAACAACTCAAGCAAAACCTTATAAATCCCCAAATAAAAAAATGGTGTTACCAAAGACTATCTTTTTATTTATTTATTAAAATTACCATTTATAACTAAAAAACTCTATATAGATAATGATAAAATGATGATGATGGTAATTATTAATGTCCACTAAAACTAATTTTGATTTATCAACCTTAAAAAAAAAAAAAATTACATTTTAGTTTTATGCTAGACTTTAAGTGAAACATTCCATTACCCATTTGAAACTTGAAATTGCAACATTTGAAAATGTAATTTAAATTCCTTATTCTATTATAAATAAAATATGCAAAAAACTGAATAAATGAAAATTACCTATTTGAAACTTGAAATTGCAACATTTGAAAATGTAATTTAAATTCCTTATTCTATATTATAAATAAAATATTAAAAAAACTGAATAAATGAAAATTAAAAGAAGAAACAAGAAAGTTTCGGTTGCAGCAATTCCTTGCCAAAGATCAACCAGATAGAGCACAAGGTGTGGTCAAATTTTAGATTTTACAGTGCCAAGGACTATTGCACAAACCCCGTCCAAAGCTTTTGATACATTGCACACTTAACACTGGACTCTTTTGGAATATCGTGATGAGAAATTCCTGCCAAAGCGAGGCCAGCTAATGCACAGTCAAAGTTTAGTTCTTACGTGCCCGGGACTGTTGCACAAACCTCCGATAAGCTTCACAGCCCATTGAACAACCCTCTGATATGTCGGCGCAGTAGAAAAAATTAAGCTTTGGGGCACTAACGAATGAGTCCCCATGCATGCCGATATCGGTCCTGGTAAGTCCACTAAGACATTAAATTTTTCACGTGGAGCGAGTATGTTTTTATCGCTTATGCCCTTGTTCCAGCAATATAATCCTCCATCACCGAGTTAACTGCATCTGTTATTTGAGATGATATGTTCTAATGCTTCTGCGAGTGAATAATTGAGAGGGAATCTTTCAGATCCACCATAATAGGTTTTTACATCGAAGTTTCAGATCAGACAAGTGTGATCCATCATCATGAATTTTGAAGAAAGAATGAGGCATCATCATGAATTTTGATGAGGAATTTCTATGGCTAATTTCCTGATCATAAATTTCTCATTCTTTCTTCAAAATTCTTGATAATTAAAGGGAAAAGCACACTGCACAGTCAATTAAAAATTAGATACGTTGTAAATAATTCTTTTTCTTCACTTTGGAACTTTGAAAGAAACCCCAACTTTTACTTGGCCAAAGACTTTCACTTCGTCCAGCATTTACTTCCCGAAGATTAACTTTGCAGAACTTAACTTCGCACAACTTGATTTCACATAAATTTACTTCGCACTTATGTGAATTTCTTAACTTTGCGAAAGGCTATACTTCGTGGACTTTACCACCGTGAAATATATGGAAATCTTGATTTGAAGATGTGCGACATGCAATAACCAACATTCTTGAGAATGAACACATATAACTATAGACTTATATATTACGGCAGTAAACAAACAACTTTGCGGCATTACAGAGAGATGAGTTTTACTTCAATCTTTCACCATTTTACAGAGCTTGGGCTCTTAAAACATTTCACCATCAATTTCTTCTTCACCTTTATCCCTTCCTAAGTTCCTCTCTTTTTCTTTGTATGATTTTTTTCTTCTTCTTTTACATATACACAAACTTGAGATTGCTTCACCTGGAATCTATTAAGCTCCATTAAAGACTGTAATAAATATCTACCTAAGAAATTTGACTTGCAGAATATAAACGTGGCTGAATAAATACAAGGAAGTGTGCACGAAGCCTTCTCACAGACTGATTGTCTGACATCTCTGTAACTTTTGTGGACTGACAAAAGGGCTGATAGAGCCGACGTAAACTAGATATGCAATCAGCTTGTAATTACATTTTTCCAACACTCCCCCTTAATTATGGGCAGATGGGGATCATTAAACAAAAATAAAATTTTACAACATATTTCAGAGTTGAAACATGCTCCGTGCATGACGAAGTTCACTGTGTAGAACTTGTCACTCCCAAACAAATTCACGGATATTGGAATGTGTCCCTTGCCAATGGTTTTGTAAAGATGTCTGCTACTTGATCTTCAAATCTGCAAAATTCTAAACAAATTTCTTTTTTATTTATCAATTCTCTGATAAAATGATACCTTGTGTCGATGTGCTTGGTTCTCTTGTGGTACACATGATTCTTTGACAGTGCGATAACTAAATTGTTGTCACAGTAAATGGTTGTGGGTTCTTGCTGGTTTTGCGACATATCACTTAACATCCTTCGCATCCAAACGGCTTGACATGCAACGCTTGTAGCTGCGACATACTCTGTTTCTGCTGAAGAAAGAGTTACAATGGGTTGTTTCTTTGAAGCCCATGATACAACATCTGTTCCTAAATGAAATGTGTTTCTAGATGTGTTTTTTCTGTCATCTATGCTGCCTCCATTGTTGCTGTCAGTGTAGCCAATGCGTTTGAAATTTTCCATGGTTGAATACAGAATACCAAAATCTTTTGTTGCACTTACATACCTCATAATTCTTTTACCTGCTTATCAATGAGATTTTGTTGGTGACTCCATGAATATTGAGATTAAGCTGACTCCATACATGATGTCTGGCCTTGTCACTGTAAGATACATAAGGCTGCCAACAAGCCTTTTAAACAGTGTAGGATCTACATTGCATCCATCATCATCCTTTCTCAATTTCAAACTTGTTATTGCTGGTGTTGGAGCTGTCTTACAGTTTAACATCTTAAATCTGTTCAAGACATCACTTGCATACTTTGACTGAGATATAAATATAGCATTTTCAGTCTGTTGGAATTCAATGCCTAGAAAATACTTCATAAGCCCCAAATTAGTCATTTCAAATTCACTTTCTATGACTGATCTAAATTTCTCTATGCCAAAGTCACTAGTAAATATTAAATCATCTACATATAGGCAAACGATTAGCTTATTACCTTGCTTGTTGATTTTTGTGTACGGTGTTGGCTCACATTCACTTCTGTGAAATCCATTCTGAATGAGGTAAGAGTCAATGAGACTGTACCAAGCTCTAGGAACTTGATTTAAACCATAGAGAGCCTTTTTCAACCTATATACTTTGTGTCATTGTCCTAGGACTTCATAGCCTTGTGGTTTCTCCACATATACTTCCTCTTCTAAATAACCATTTAAAAATGAAGACTTAACATCCATTTGATAAATAGACTATTTCTTTTGTGTTGCGATGGCCAAAACTGTTCTGACAATGTCCATTTGTGCTACAGGTGCAAAAGTTTCATTGAAGTCTATGCCAGGATGCTGTGTGAATCCTCTTTCTACCAATCTTTCCTTGTGCTTCTGCACATTTCCATCAACATCTTGCTTGGTTTTATAAATCCATTTGATGCTTATCACATCCTTGTCGATAGGAACATCGACTAATTCCCATGTTTGATTCTTCTCAATGCATTCTATTTCTTCATCCATGGCTTGTGCCCAAACTTTATCTTCTACAACTTATTCAAATGTTAGCGGATCATTAATTTGAGAAAATAATGCAAAAACTGAGAATGAATTGGGTGTACCAGTCTCATATATCTCACGCAGACTTCTTGTCCTTGTCGGAGTTGTTGGTGTCGAACTCCGTGAACTACTTGACGGAGTTTGCTGCGCTCTTGGTGTGCTTGTCGGAGTAGCTTGAGCTGCGACTTGTGTTGGAGTACCTTGTGCTGAAACATGTCACGCTGTCCTGGGAGTAGACAGAGCTGTGAAATTCTGATTCATATGCATAGCTTCAAACACATCCTCTGTGATGTCATCATGTTTGACATGTGACATGATTATAACATTCTTCTCTATAGTTCCATCTCATGCTTCATTTTCTACAAACTGAACATCTTGACTGATGATAAATTTTCTTGTGACAGGATCATACAACTTGTATGCTTTCGTGTCTTTAGAATACCCAATAAAAATACATTTTTGTCCTTTGTTGTCTAATTTCCTTCTTAGCTCATCTGGAACATGTGCGTATGTGACACAACCAAAAACTTTTAAATGTGAAACACTATGTTTCATACCTGTCCAAGCTTCCTGCGAAACTTTGTACTTCACACTCTTCGTCGGACATCGATTCATGATGTATACGACAGTTGCCACTGCCTCAGCCTAGTATTCATTTGACAGATGCATGGCTGCCAACATACTGCGTTCCATCTCCATAATGGTTATGTTTTTCCTTTCTACGATACCATTATGTTGCGGTGTATACCTTGCAGTGAATTTCTTGTGTATGCCATGAGTTTTACAAAAGTTTAAGAAATCATTTGAAGCATACTCACCACCTCTGTCTGTTCTTAAGATCTTGATGCTGTAACCACTCTGCTTCTCCATAAGTGCCTTGAACTGCTGAAAACATCCAAACGCATCAGATTTATGTTTTAGAAAATATGACCATGTTTTTCTTGTGAAATCATCAATAAATGTGAGACGAAAAGTGCATCCTCCCATGGACGGTGTTTGCATTGGTCCACAAATATCAGAGTGCACAATTTCAAGTTATGTGTGATATCTATATGACTTTCTGACTGGAAAAGTATCTTTGTGTTGTTTGCCAAAAATAAATCCTTCACAAATTCTTTCTGGTTTTTCAATCAATGGAAATCCTTTCACCATGTCCTTTATGTGTAGTAGCTTCAACCCACCAAAACTCAGATGTCCAAATTTGAAGTGCGATAACCATGATTCATCCTTTATTTTTGATTGAAATGCTACTTGCATTTCTTTGTCGCTATCTTTTTTTTTCTTGTCGCAGTGAATGTCTGCTTTGAAAGCAGCTCCAGAATTTTCATTCTGAATTCCATGAACAACTTGAGTTGCTTTTCCTTTTATGATTGGTCGTATCCTCAAAGGAAACAAGCGATTGCTTGTCATCTGCACTTTCACTATTAATATATTGCTTGGATATATGTCCTTGATCAGACAATGCTTTCCATCAGTTGTCCAATGTTCATCAAATTATGCTTCAAACCTTGAACATAATAAATATCAGGCACAAATTTCCGCTCCCCCTGTTTGGTTAGAATATCAACAATACCCTTTCCCAAAACAGTGACTTGAATATTATTTCCAAGTGTGACATCAGTTTGAACTGATTTATCTAGACTAGAGAATAGATTTAAATTACCAGTCATATGATTGCTAGAACCTGAGTCTAAATACCATATTTCATTTGGACTTTCTTGGACAACATTGCATTCAAGTGGTGATGCACATGCTAAGAACAATGAGCTGTTTGAAGTGCTGGTGTTGCTTGACTGCGATTGACCTTGCTTTCCTTGGTCATACTGCTTCTTCGTGCATTCATATGCGAAGTGTCCATACTTCTTACAGTAATGACATTGATTTTTTTATTTATCATACCTTTGTCCACTTGGTTGACTGGAGATTTGATTCTGAATTCTACCACGACATATGCAGGGCTACTGTTGCAACCTCCTTTGAAAGAACTTATTCTTCTGCCTCTAGAGTTTGATCTTCCCTTGCCTCTTCCACGGCTTATGGATGACTATGCTGCGAATGCACCTTCCAGTGATGTATCTGAATTGTTGATTCTATGTTCATGATTGAGTAATGAGGCTTGCAATTCATAAATAGTAAATTGGGATAGATCTTTGTTTTCCTCCAAGGTCACAACTAAAGATTCAAATTTCTTTGGAATAACTCTAAGAAATTTTTCAACAACTCTTTGGTCACTTAGATTTTCTCCATGAGACTTTATTTGATTAATCATACCAATAACACGAGTATAGAATGATTCTACTGACTCTGTATCTTTCATTGACAGAGATTCGAAATCTCTTCTAAGGATTTGTAGTTTGGCAGTCCTTACCTTGTTCAAGCCTTGATAGGAAGTTTCCAGTGTGTCCCACGCTTCCTTAGCTGATGTTGCTGCTGCTACTCTTGGGAGTATGGATTCATGTGTCGCTTGATGTATGTGGAGCAATGCCTTTCCATCTTTCTTCCTTTGTTCCTTCAAGACATCCTTCTCAGCTTGTGTGAGATTGTTATATGCTGTCAGATCTGCTGGTTCTGCATAGCCATTTTGAACTATTTCCTATACATCTTGACCTCTGAAAAATGATTTCATAGTTAGAGACCAATATTCATAATTTTTACCTGAAAATATTGGAGTTTTCAAATTACCAGAAGTGGAAGCCATTCTTTTAACTTTAATTGCTTTTCCCCTTTTTGTGAATAGAAATTATTTTCTTTGTAAACCAAGCTCTTCTACCAGATCAAGGGAAAAGCACACTGTGCATTCAATTAAAAATTAACTACGCAGTAAGTAATTCTTTTTCTTCGCTTTGGAACTTTGATGGAAACCCCAACTTTTACTTCGCCAAAGAATTTCACTTCGTCGAGCATTTACTTCGCGAAGATTAACTTCGCAGAACTTAACTTCTCATAACTTGATTTTGCATAAATTTACTTCGCACTTATGCGAAGTTCTTAACTTTGCGAAAGGCTATACTTCGCAAACTTCCTGACTTTGACAAACCCACTCTTAAACAAGCTTTATATTAAAATATTTCTTGCTAAACCATAAGATATTAAACATTTAAACGAATTTTACGTAGAAGTTACTCCGCGTTAAAATAGAACTTTTACCACCATGAAATATATGGAAATCTTGATTTCTTTTACAGACCGTAAATGTAAACAACATTTACACAAGTAAATATGGAGAAGATGTGCGACATGCAATAACCAACATTCTTGAGAATGAACACATATAACTATAGACTTATATATTACCGTAGTAAAACAAACAACTTTGCTGCATTACAAAGAGGTGAGTTTTACTTCAATCTTTCACCATTTTACAGAGCTTGGGCTCTTAAAACATTTCACCATCAATTTCTTCTTCTCCTTTATCCCTTCTTCCGTTCCTCTCTTTCTCTCTATATGATTTTTTTTCTTCTTCTACATATACACAAACTTGAGATCGCTTCACCTGGAAGCTATTAAGCTCCATTAAAGACTGTAATAAATTTATACCTAAGAAATTTGACTTGCGGAATACAAACACGGCTGAATAAATACAATGAAGTGTGCACGGAGCCTTCTGACAGACTGACTGACTGTCTGACATCTCTGTGACTTCTGTGGATTGACAAAAGGACTGATAGAGCCAACGCGAACTAGATACACAATCAACTCGTAATTACATTTTTTCAACAATAATGGACCAGACGTGTTTGGTCTGAAATGTGATGTAAAAAACCTATTTACATGGATCCGAAAGATTCTCTCTCTATTTGAGATTCTTTCATCTGCTTCTTCTTATCCTTGTGATATTGCTTCATCTACTAACCTATACCTAGTGGTGTGGTCGGTGTTATTTGTGCTACTGTAGCATACCAATTTGTGTTTTTGTCTATTATGTGTACGAGGATTCTGTATATATGAAAAACCTTCATCGAGAGAAAGACATCATCAGTCGTAGATTATACAGTCCCAGTTTAAGCTCGGTTGAAGGAGATGTTGTTTACCCTGAAGTAAGAGGCAATTATGGTAAAGACAATTCCACACTGTTTTTCCTCGGATTTCTGCAATCTCATAATAAGAGGGTTCCTATTACCTATACTAGGAAATTAATGTAAGCATGTTCTCACATATATTCCACTAGAGAGTTTGAATCCAAGTAATGATCACGTGAAGTCACTACTTTTTCCTGGAATTGATTCAACTATATGGTTTCTGCATTTTCTTTGCTTTACATTTGATGGATCTTCATTTGATAATAGCAATTTTTCCGCCATTTGAAGGTTGGATGCACCAACCCTAAAAGTTATGGAACTTGTCTACATTTTAGCAACATATGCAAACAAAATATTTAATTCCAATATTTTCATCCCAGGACGCAACATATTTGGTCACTCTACCCTTCAAATGCAAGAGAAAAAGACCACTGCTTTTCCAAAATTACAAAACTTGTGTCTAGTTTTAGATTGGATTTCATATTAGGTGGTGGGTATTATTTCCAAAAATGTACCCTTCCTCGTTGAATTTGATCTTTGAGGTGAACTTATTGAAGAACCTCATGTAGCTTTGGACTTGGAAAATTGGGGTATTCAACAAATCAGTAGTTGTTCAAAGTTGTGGCACCTTTCATTGGGATTCTTCTAATGGCAGGAAACTGTTCGAAATTTCATTGGGATTCTTCTAATGGTAGGAAACTGTTCAAATTTAGAAAGTATTAGAATTGGTGGTTTCCGCTGTATCACAGATGCAAGTTTTCAGGCTATGCCGCATAGATGTTCAAATTTACAAAAGCTTGATTTATTGCACATAACTCAACTGACATATCTTGTATTTCATGATATTTCTGCAACTCCCCTCTCTCGAACTGAAGTAAGCTTGATATCTTTCAATTTGATTACTGACTTTTCCCTCTCTCTAACTGATGTAAGATTGATATCTTACACTTTGATTATTGAATTTTCCATCTCTCTAACTGATGTAAGCTTGATATCTTGCACTTTGATTATTGACTTTTCCATTATACATTTGGTATACTGTAAGGACATACCCTGTTGTTGGTACACATACAGCTGCATGCTGTCGACGCCTCTATTCGATCAACAAAGAGGAGGATAAATGTATCGATATACGAGGTTAAATGTTTTCACGAAATTCCTGAAATACATTAATAGCCAATGGTACATTATTGATCGGTGTCATGGAGAGAAATTTGTGAAATACAACCTTTTTGGATCTAAACACTAGATGGATTTGATGGGGTTATCGAGTAGAAGTGAGGTCACCATGATTTCGGAGAGCTGAATACAAGATGCAAAATGCGCTGTTTTTCATAGTGGAATTTGGTGCATATTGAACAAAATGAAGGATTTTCTATTTTGTGGCGCTTCGCCGACAAAATTTTGTACGTTTTGATAAGCCAGTGGAACGACGTGGAAGATTTTGTGTCATATGGAATTTTATGTATTTTTTTCAGGTTCTTGTGCCTTCCAAGGTCCTTTTTATCGGGAAAAATTGTCGATATAATGGTCTTCATTCTTGTTCATGTATAATTTGAAGTTTGTGTAATTTCACTAGTTTAATGATAATTTATTGATGAAAATGACCTATTTGTTGAGAGTTGTCGTTTTCCAACGAACGTTTATTTCTTAAGTTTATCATATATTTAGGATGAACTGATGTGTGATTTCTGTTTTTCTATAGGATTCTGTTGCATTCTGAGATATTTGTGGAGCATAATAGAGGATTTTCCTTGTTGCTATAGCGGGAATAATTTTTGGCTTCAAACAGCTGAGAGAAGAGCATTTGGCACATACAAATAATTTTTTTGCGATTTTTTCTTGGTTTAGAGTATGGATTTTATGTTAAAAGTTTACTGCAGTTTATCTTTTGAATGGTTTAGTCAGATGCGTAACTAGTGACGAGAACAAGCCCGACTTTTGAAACACAATAGAGTGATGTACTATTGTTGATTATTTCAGGGGGTTTCGTTGAGTCTCCCACAGTCACCTTGGTGATTTCAGGACATAAATATATAAAGATTCGAAATTGTGGCATGGTGTTGCTGCTTACTACATTGTGCCAGGAAGTTTATTTCATCTAAATTTAAACATCATTGAGTTCTACATTAGGTAGCATTGGAAACACAACACGCTGAAATAAATAGAGAGTTATAGAGATCAAATACAACCTACTTCATTGTTTGCATCTTGTATGGACACCTTAAATGGAGTGCAAATAGTTATAATAGTTATAAGGATTCATAATTAACAATACATAACTGCAAATATAACCATACAAATCTTACCTCCAATACACCATTGATTTCCTCCTGGTATAAGGATTGTATCAGAAGCCTTTAAACATAAGTTTACATTCTGATTATTTACAAAGATCATGTTCGCCTATGGGGTTGATGCAGGCGAGATTTGAATCAGAACGCATTCCATGACGTGTACACATTGCACTTGAATAGTTCAGACATCATTGATAATTTGGAAGTGCCCATTTTGAAGACCCCCAGTTCGAACTCGAGAAGTCTGAAAATTCAGAGTCAATAATAGCTTTAACATTACAGACGATTAGGCCAGCTCAACACTTATACATGCCGTTTTTTTTATAAATTTTAGTATTAAAAATTAATTTTATTAATTTTTTTATGTTTGATAATTAAAATGACTCCATGAGGAATTTATGTGCCATCGAAGCCGTCCCGTACCAATCAAAATTTTCAAATATTGTATTTTAAAAATTAATGAATTTATTTTAAATTTTTAAATTGTTATGTTTAATAAAAAAGTTAAGCAAAACTTTAGAAACTTTGTAATTTTTTTTATGTCAAAATACAAATTAATGGAGGTCAATCATGTTTGACTAATCAATTCATTAGTATATTCCTGCTTAGCAAGGAATAATAAGAATGTAATGTCCCCATTCAATTAAGGTCATAACAGGAAAATTCCATCAATCCTATTAGTTTCCTAGGTTGGATGGAGGCATTGAGATTTGCAATAAGGGAGCTATTAAATGATGTTTAGACATTAGAGTGGAATAAATATTTAATAAAGAAGCTAATTAAATAAATGCAAGAGAAAATCAAAGTGGCAATTGATCATGAAGACACATAGATATTGTGGGGCCCACACAAGCTAGAATTTCTGTGCCACATGACATCCTCCTCTTGCAATTTCAAATCCAAGGGGAGCATAATGATATTGGGATGAGTTAGGAGACTCATATACTTGGACATATGCATCATAGGTCGAATTTGGATGGAAGTGTAACTCCTAAGGGGAAGGAAGAGTCAAATGAGGAGTTATTGGACACTTGGACTAGATTCCCTAACCTATATGACAATAATGATGAAGATGCTATGACGCCTATGAAAAATTGCAGATCTGATTGCTGACATCTGACCATTATGACATGTCAGGACTAAATATAGCATCCAAGAAGGCTCTCATGGAGTTGGGGAAGCTCAATGGGTCCCTATTCGAATTGGTGGAAGGTGGAAGGATTGGAAAGGGAAGACACATGGCAAATCTTGAGCCCCCACCCTAATTCGAATTGGATTGGAGTTATGGATGGATTGGGAACCTTAGAAGGATAAGGATTGTTTATAAAATATAGGGATCAACCAAGAGAATGGATTTTGACCATTTTGAGAATTTGCATTTGTGAAGAGAGAGAGCTAGTGGAATACCAGTCTTCTTACCTTAGCCAATTTCGAGGATGAAATATTCCCATCCAAGTTGGTGTGTGGAAAGGCCATTCAGACCTTTAATGGAGCTTTAATGGAGTATTTATTTGCAGGTGTAAGCTACATGGCAGCTCATGGCTTCTTCTAGTGCAACTCACTCCTTCAACTATTTCCAGCTTTTATTGCATATTCTTGCTCCTTAAGGGATTACTCTTTTGGTGAGCTATTGTACTCTTTGGGGGAGATTCTAATGCCCCATTTATTTTGTATTAAGATGAATATACTTTTTTATTCATGTTCAGAACTTTACCAAGTTGAGATTTCAAGTGGATGTATGTAAAATTGATTATTAATGAGCAAACAGTGACCATTTCCCCGCTATATTGATGTATACCAATGTAATGTTGATGAATTCGAATGGAGGAGTGTTTCTATGATGTATTTGTGTTGAATGGACTGTCATTAATAATTATCAAAAGTTAGTTGTTCATTACTTAAGCATTTGGAGCCATCTTTCTTAGTTTTATTGCATTTGGAGAAGATTTAATGCCATTTCCCCCAAGGTCGAACTAGTGATTTTGTAGCTGTTTGGGAGAGGGTTATAACAGACTTAAAAAACTAAATAATGGTGCACATGAGACCTTAATATTGTCCCTTAGACATCCCCTACCTTTTTTCATAAATTTGAGTGGGTTTGGAAGCATTTGGAGAGCCATATTCAGCATTTATCCTAGGGGGATTTGAACCTCAAATTGTTAGTTAAATTCCATACTTTGTCCAGAATATTAAAGGGGTTGGCAGAAGTCTTTTGGTGGTCATATATCATCCTTGAACATCATAATCAAGTCCTAACATCATTCATATCCTTTCTCTGAATATTTGGGAGAATTTGGAGCAATTTGGAGACCTAGATATTAAAACTAGTCAAAGGTCGAACTAGGGGAAAAAGTGAAAAATTTGCCATTTTAATAAATTTCTTAAAAAGGGACATTACAAGTGGTATCAAAGCATGATATTGGAACCTGATGTGGTCTGATGGTTTTGAAAATGAGCCAAAGAAATAATCCACCGCCCGTAGAAACTAAAACTGAAGATATTGTTGTTGAAGAGAAAGAAATAGGAAAAAAAGTGCATTTTGAGGAAACTATGGGTAATGAGAAGGAAATAACTTCAAAGGACAAGGAGGAATTCACCAATATAATGAAACCATTAATTGAAAACATGACCAAACAGATAATGAAGGGATTCGAATTGTTGGCCGCCAACTAGGAAGTAAAGGAGACATCAGTAGTTCACATTCAGAGGAAAAGAAGACAATGGGTGGACATATTTTCTCAAGCACAGGACCTCATAATAGACTTAATGAATTTCAGAGCACACAAAGGCCTACTACACCTAAATTTCTTGTGCCCAAAGAGGAAACTAGCATCCAATTGGAAATGGGCGAAGTGGTAAAAGAATGGGAAAAAATGAGTGAATATTGTAGAGGGTCTCTACCATTTGACCAATATTTTACTGTCTCAAACAAACTCAAAAAGAAGGAAGGGAATAAAAATATGTTTCAAAACAAAGAATTAAATTGTGCTATTGGTAAAATGTCACTCCCTACTTTTTATGGTTCCTCTCAAAGTTCTGCTAACACTTGGGTGCAAAAATTAGATGTGTATTTTCAGCTGAATCCCATGGTGGAAGAGGATGCATTAAAACTGACCATTTTTCATTTGGAAGGAGATGCCAATGAATGGTGGTTCCATGGTCTGAAAAATTTGGGACATGATCAGGTTAATACATATGGAGAATTTGTTGACAGTTTATTAGAAATATTCGAGCAAAAAGACCCAGAATTACCTTTCAAAGAACTAGCCCAATTGAAGCAAGTGGGAACCCTTGCTGAGTATATGATGGAATTTCAAAAATTATCAGTAAAGGTGTCTAATATATCTATGGGAATGTTAGTATTGCTGTTCATTGAAGGTTTGGATGAACCCTTAAAAGGTTTAGTTAAATTCCACAAACCAACTACATTAAGAGATGCTATGAGCTTGACTAGAGATCTCCAAAATGTGCTTCCTAGAACAAGATTTCCTCCCAAGACTAACTTCAGATTTGAAAAGAAACCTTGGAAAAGAGATGCATCTGATAAGAATCCTTGGTAGAGATTCATTTGAAAAGAATAAGAAAGAAGGACTAAACAGGGAAGAACTTCGAAGAAAAAAATTGTGCTACACATGTTTTCAACCATGGGCACCGAGGCATAAATGTACTAAGGGAAAAGTTCAATACATAGAAGTATTTTCTGATAACGATGAGTATGAAGGGGGTATGGATGAAGAAGGACACATTTCAGATCAAGAGGATGCATATGAGACAGCAGAAGAATAAATACAAGAAGAAAATCAACCCTCACTGGAAAAAGCTAGAATCGCAGTACTTTCAGCAGTGCCTCGTTATCACACTATTCGATACAAGGGTGTGGTACTAGGACAAAGAGATTCAGTTTTGGTAGATGGAGGAGACACACATAAATTCATTGATGCAGACATGGTGGATAGAAGGAAGATACCTATTGAACCATTCGATGGCTTCACAGTTGTCATTCTAGGTCACAACACAATGCCATGTAAAACATGGGTTCCAAAGTTGCAAGTCACCGTAGGTAACTATAATTTTGTTGATAGATTTTATGTGGCTGATGTTGCTGATACTAATGTGGTTTTGGGAGTGAAATGGTTGTACTCTATAGGGGAGCATATAGTAAACTATCAAATTCTTGAGATGAAATTTCAAGATTCGAAAGGCATACTAAGGGTTGTGAGAGGGCAACACACTTACCCAAATCAAGTAGTGACTTCCAATAGTATGAGATATATATTGAGGCATGGAGACATAGAATGGGCTGCTAAATGTCATATCACATCTCCCAAGCCAAACATAAAGGTTGTTGAACACCCAAATGAGATAGAGAAACTATTGCAAAAGTATGAAAAAGTTTTTAGAGATCTTCCACATGGTAGACCACCTGATAGGGGGGTTGAGCAAAACATTGTTTTGGAGGAGGGTATTTCACCCATTCAAACCACCCTATAGACATCCAAAAAAATTCAGAGATGAAATTGAAAATGCCATCCAAGAACTCCTAGAGTTGGGACTCATTAGACCAAGCTTTAGTCCTTATGCTTCTTCAGTAGTGTTGGTAAAGAAAAAAGACGGAACCTTGAGGACGTGCATAGACTTTAGAGCCTTGAACAAGAAGACAATCAAGAATAGGTATCCTATTCCTAGGATTGATGAGCTCATGGATGAGATATTTGGGGCCAAATATTTTTCCAAAATTGACCTTAGATCAGGATATCATCAAATTCGAATGAAGGAAGAAGATGCACAAACGACTGCTTTTAGAGGTCATTATGGCCACTTTGAGTTTCTTGTTACGCCTTTTGGATTAGCTAATGCTCCTACTACATTTCAAGCATGCATGAATAGGATCTTTTGAAAGCATATTAGAAAGTTTGTTTTGGTCTTCTTTGATGACATTCTCATTTACATTAAATGACATTCTCATTTACAGTAAAACTTGGGAAGAGCATTTGCAGCATTTAGAGATTGTGTTGAAGACTTTGCAAGAACAGTCCTTGTTTGCTAAAATGTATAAATGTGAATTTGGGATGAAGGAACTATTGTATCCTGGGCACATTATTGGGAAAGAAGGAGTGAAAGAACACATGGAATCAGGGCTATCTTAGAATGACCATCACCAAAGAACATCACAGAATTAAGAGGCTTCATTGGAATATGCACCTATTATAGAAAGTTTGTGAAAGGGTTATCTAAATTGACTTCTCCACTCACTGATTTGACTAAGAAGGATGCTTTCAAGTGGGATGAATAGGCTGAAAAGACCTTCCAAAAAATGAAAGAGGTAATGAGTAGTTGTCCCATACTTGCATTACCAGATTTTTCTAACCCTTTTGTTGTTGAATGTGATGCTTCATGTGGAGGAATAGGGGCTGTCCTAAAGCAAGGCCAACACCCTATAGCCTTTGAGAGCAAAAAGTTGCAGCCTCATGAAAAGATTTACTCCATCTATGACAAATAAATGTTGTACATCATGCATGCATTGTCCAAGTTTCGACAATACGTGGTGGGAAACAAGTTTGTGGTGAAAACTGATCACAATAGTCTAAGGCACTTCCTCACCCAAAATGAACTAAATGAAATGCAACAAAAGTGGGTAAGCAAGATTCAAGCTTATGATTTTGATATTGAATATGTGAAATGAAAGAATAACATTGTAGCAAATGCATTATCTAGAAGACCTTCTTTTTCTCTCATGGACATTGCCAAGGATTGGAAAAACATGCTAATAGTTGAATATGCCAAAGATAAATTTGCTTGTGATGTATTAGATGGAATCAATGGGGATGATTACTACAGGATTTTGAATGGGATGATATATTATAAGGGTAGAATTTATTTGGTTCAAGATTCAAAACTCTAGTAAAAACTTTTGCAAGAAGCACATGATTCCCCACTAGCTGGCCATCCAAGGATATTCAAAACTTATAGGCAATTAAGTAAAAGGTTTTTTTGGAAGGGGATGAAGGAATATGTTCAGAAATATGTGAATGAATGTAAGGTATGTCAGCAAAGCAAATCAGAACTTACATGCCCAGCTGGCTTATTGCAACCATTGCCCATTCTAGAGCAAAAATGGGATAATATTTCAATGGACTTCATCACTGGTTTGCCTAAATATTTGGGTAAGGATTGCATATATGTGGTAGTGAATAGATTGAAAAAACTTGCTCATTTCTTTGCTGTTACATCATCTTTTAGTGCTGCACAAGTGGCTAGTATTTTTTTCAAAGAAATCTTCAGATTGCATGGGCTCCCCAAGAGCATTCTAAGTGATAGAGATAGTAGATTCATGGGTGCTTTTTGGAAAGAAATTTTTAGATTGGTGGGCACTCAGTTGAATCCAAGTACAAGCTATCATCCATAAACTGATGGAAAAACATAGAGGGTGAATCAATGGTTGAAAGGGTACCTAAGAAACTATGTGGGAGAGCAGCAAAAAGCATGGGTAAAATGGCTACACATGGGCGAGTTTTGCTACAACACCACTTTTCATATGTCAATAGGGATGTATATTTTAAAAACATTATATGGTTATGATTCACTTACCTTTGTTGAAATGATCTTTGGTGATAGTAGAGCCCCAAAAGCTAAAGATTGGGTGGAAGAGAGCAAAGAAATTTTAAAGCTTTTGAAAGACAATTTGCAGGTTGCCCAAAATCAACAAAAACAATATGCAGATAGACATAGAGAAGAAAGGACGTTTCACATTAATGATTTGATATATTTGAGGTTGCATCCATATAAACAAACATCTCTAAAAAAGAATGGAGCATAAAAGCTAAAACCAAGATACTATGGCCCATACAAGGTAGTTCGGAAGATTGGGGAGGTAGCATATGAATTAGAACTTTCGGAAGGAAGTAAAATCCACAATGTATTTCATGTTTTTTGTCTCAAGAAATCTCTTGGTCAACAAATTGTCACTTCAGAAATACTTCCTCCTTTGGATGATGAAGGCCAGCTCATACTTGTTCGAAAAAATATTTTGAAGACAAGGGAAAGGAGATTGAGGAACAAAACTATCAAAGAATACTTAATACAATGGAAGGATCTACCAAGTGGAGATGCCACATGGGAAGAGGAGAAGATTTTGCAGCATCCAAATATGAAATTGTTTGAGGACAAGTAATCTTGGGTGGGGAGGACTGTAATGTCCCCATTTAATTAAGGTGATAACAGGAAAATTCCATCAATCCTACTAGTTCCCTAGGTTGGATGGAGGCATTGAGATTTTCAATAAGGGAGCTATTAAATGATGTTTAGACATTAGAGTGGAATAAATATTTAATAAAGGATCTAATTAAATAAATGCAAGAGAAAATCAAAGTGGCAATTGATCATGAAGACACATGGAGATTGTGGGGCCCACACAAGCTAGAATTTCTGTGCCACATGGCATCCTCCTCTTGCAATTTCGAATCCATAGGAAGCATAATGATATTGGGATGAGTTAGGAGACTCATACACTTGGCCATATGCATCATAGGTCGAATTTGGATGGAAGTGTAACTCCTAGGAGAAGGAAGATTTAAATGAGGAGTTATTGGACACTTGGACTAGATTCCCTAACCTATATGACAATAATGATGAAGATGCTATGACACCTATGACAAATTGCAGATCTAATTGCTGAAATCTGACCATTATGACATGTCAGGCCTAAATATAGCATCCAAGAAGGTGCTCATGGATTTGGGGAAGTTCAATGGGTCCCTATTTGAATTTGTGGAAGGTGGAAGGCTTGGAAAGGGAGGACACATGGAAAATCTTGATCCCCCACCCTAATTTGAATTGGCTTGGAGTTATGGATGGATTGGGAACCTTACAAGGTTAAGGATTGTTTATAAAATAGATGGATCAACCAAGAGAAGGGATTTTGACCATTTTCAGAATTTGCATCTGTGAAGAGAGAGAGCTAGTGGAATATTAGTCTTCTTGCCTTAGCCAATTTCGAGGGTGAAATATTCCCATCCAAGTTGGTGTGTGGAAAAGCCATTCAGACATTTCATGGAGATTTAATGGAGTCTTTATTTGCATGTGTAACCTATAGGGAAGATTATGGTTTCTTCTAGTGCAGCTCACTCCTTCAACCATTTCCAGTTTTTATTGCATATTCTTGCTCCTTGAGAGATTGCGCTTTTGGTGAGCTATTGTACTCTTTGGGGCCGATTCTAATGCAACATTTATTTTGTATTAAGATGAATATAATTTTTTCTTCATGTTCATAACTTTACCAGGTCTATATTTCAAGTGGATGTATGTAAAATTGATTATTAATGAGCAAACAGTGACCATTTCCACACTATATTGATGTATACCAATGTAATGTTGATGAATTCGAATGGAGGAGTGTTTATCTGATGTATTTGTGTTGAATGGACTGTCGTTAATGAGTATCATAAGTTTCATGTTAATTACTTAAGCATTTGGATCCATCTTTCTCAGTTTTATTGCATTTGGTCCCTCAAGGTCGAACTAGTGATTTTGTATTTGTTTGGGAGAGGGTTATAACAGACTTAAAAAACTGAATAATGGTGCACATGAGACCTTAATATTGTCCCTTAGACATTCCCTACCTCTGTTCATAAATTAGAGTGGTTTTGGAATCATTTGGAGAGCCATATTCAACATTTACCCTGGGGGATTTGAACCTCAAATTACTAGTTAAATTCCATACTTTGTCCAGAATATTAAAGAGGTTTGCAGAAGTCTTTTGGTGGTCATATATCATCCCTGAACATCATAATCAATTCCTAACATCTGTTATATCCCTTCTTTGAATATTTGGGAGCGTTTGGAGCAATTTGGAGACCTAGACATCAAAACTAATCAAAGGTCGAACTAGAGAAAAAAGTGAAAAATTTACCATTTAAATAAATTTCTTAAAAATGGACATTACAAATAAATAAAAAAATACACACTTTAAATAAAAATTTAAAACTAATGAAAAAAAACATATCTTTTTTAAAATTAAAATTAGAAAAATAAACCCGCCCAAAAAAATCATATTTAAAAATACACTTATTAAAAAAGAACATACTTTTAAAAGAATTCTCACCCACGTCACTCTCCATATTTTATTTTTAAAAGTGAGGTGAGTGTCAATGAAGGAGTGGGAGGCCTCCCCTCTATCTATAGGGCCTTATGAGAGGAAAACCATAGTTTCATACTCAATCGTAACACTTCATGAAGACTCTTCTAACATAAAACGGTAAAAGTGAATACCCTTCCTTACTAGAGAGGACAAAACAAATTACTACTTTTTAAATTGTTATGTCCCTGTAGGGGACTATATAGTATTCGGGCAGTGCTATTAGTTCATTTGTACAAATACATTTTTTTTAAAATTTTATAAAACAATTTTTTTATTAAACATAATTTTAATAAAATTTATTTATTTGAAATGTTATTGGCTACATATGATGATGTAATACTTGGGCATTGTTGCCTACGACCCGATGGTGTGATGATGTAATGGTAGGAAAATGTAAGGCGCCCAATCCAAGGTATGGTTTTCGTCTAAGTCACCTGACACGAGGACACGGGACACGAAGGACACAAAAATACGAGTGTCCGACACGGACACGGTGACCCCCAGAATTAGGACATGAAGGACACGTTTTATATACATATATATATATATTTTAAAAATATATTAAAATTTAAAAATATAGACATATCGATCCAAACATATTTAGAAACTAGAACATTTACAAATATTCAATAGAAATTAGAATCAAAACACATTAATGATTACACATTTGTCATTCACAAATCATGATTCACAACACATTTGTCATTCACAAATCACAATGAGACACATAGATGCATGTCGGAACCATATTTATCATTAAGTCATCAAAATCAAAATGTATACATATATGTCATAATGCCACTGGGCACTCGAAAATGCCAAATAGACTAATAGTAAATACAAAAAGGGGTGGATCAAGATGGAAGAATCCCATATGTTAATAGTCCTCCTCCATACCTGAATCAACAAACTCATCACTGGCACTGCCCTGATCCTACTCCTCCTCTCTTCCCATCTGACGATCTACATCTGCTACTGTGGAGGATGACCCCTCAATATGATCACCATCATCAAAAGTGACCGGATTTAGCACTAGATCATTATGATCCATGTTTTCTAATGCCAACTCAATAGTGTTGTCCAAACCCATATCATCAGGAAAGACATCCCACATCTTTGTCTTTCCCTTCACCCACTCCTCCCTCTTCATGTAAATAAGACAAAGGTTGGAGTGCACATACACCATCGTCTCTGCCCTGGACTACTCAAGCCTACTCTTCTTCACACTATACAAGTTCCCATATGTGCTCCAATTCTTCTCACAACAAGAGGATGATGTAACTTGAGAGATGACCCTCAAGGCTAACTTCTGTAGAATAGGGCATGTTTCCCCATGAGTTTCCCACAAAACATAGGGTTTCTTAACCCCCATGTCTCTAAGCACCTCATATCCTCCAAATATCCCAGTGCCAGTGGAAAAATCTACAAATCCCTCCTCCACCTCCTCAAGTAGGTCTCTATCTTGAAATAGCCGTCTAAGTGCTATCTTCATCCCATGTGCAATCTCTCCATCCATGTGAGGAGGGACTCTGTGTGAGGGCCCCTATCAGCGAGTGAGCCACTCCTGAGTGTAGAACTTGGGGTTCAAGGAGTGAGCCAAGCAATGCAAAGGTGTGCAATTCTTATCCCACCTGGAGATAAGAATATACTGAATCATGGTCCATAAGTTCTCGGCCGATGTCCCATACTCGGGACACTCATTCTCCATGACAATGGACCTCATGGACTCAATCATGGAATCCCACCCCTCATAAACATCTGCTAGGATGGGCTGGTCCATGTCTACAAACCGCAACAAAGAAATGATTGGCTCCATGATCTTAAAGCTAAGATCTACCGTGTCCCACCAACTATCATCTAACACTGTGTCCTTCACCTTTTGTGAAGTAATATGATCCGTCTTTCTCCAAAAATACCAAAACTCTGAAATCACCATGGACCCAAGAGCGGTTTTGACCTCCCTCAACCTCTTGAGCATGATGAATGAGGAAGCAAACTGAGTATCTGTAATCTTCAGCAATGAAAGCTATGTGTATTCTTTGTAGATGGTGAGGGCATTTTTTTTTGGTTTTGTACAAAGTTACGGATATGGCGTGCATTCTCAATAAGGTTTCCAATCCATGTCACATTTGAAGCAATGGATTTCAGTGCTAAATTCAAGGAATGGACAATGCAAGGTGTCCAAAAAACTTGTAAGAGCAATAAAAGCATGTATAAATGACTCTACAACACTAACATGGCAATGACCAAATTCAAACAATGAGCAAATTAGAAATGAAAGGTGTCCAAAATGAACATACTTGTGGATATTTAGCTTCCACAATCATGCCAGTAGCCTTGCAAATAGGTGCATTCATTAGGGGAATTTTGAGGTAAAAAATGAGCCTCCAAACAAAAAAAATATTATTAAAATCAACTTTATAAGAACCAATCAAATTATAGAGAATGACATCATCCCTTATAGTTGAGGTAGTATTGCTTGAGTTAAAGTTACTTACTTATCAAATTCTAAATGGTGGATGAAAATCCATGATTAACCATACTCATAATGAAAAAAGTACTCATCAATTACTTTTAAATATAATATTTATGTATTTAGTGCTCTTAAAGTACTTTCACTTTGAAGTACTTTTACTTTTGAATATAAAAATATAATAGTATTCAAAAGTCAAACATAAATTTAAAAATAAAATCTTGGTTTAGTACTTTTATATATGATATATGATATATGATGTAGTAAATAAGTTATATTATAGATATACTAGTTTTATTTAAAATTGTTATAACATATATTATTTAAAATTTTATATTATATAATATAAAGTAATATATATATATATATTATAATATGTATATATATATATATTATAAGAAATATTATATATATAATAATCACGTTTATTATATTCCATATAATATATATTATGTTATATTATATATTTTAAAATAAATAATTATTAATGTGAATCATTTTATATAAATATGATTTAGAATTTATGTACAAAAGTTTAATTTATGTTTATAATTCAAAATAAAAGTATTTTGCTTTATTTTATTTTATGAGTACTTTATTTAGTACATTTATGTATTCAAAAGTATTTATGCTTCTAGTCATATCAAATAAGTTTTTTTATTAATTTTAGTTGTATACATCTTTTCACTTTAACTTAACCATAGTTACATGAATTGTAGTGCAAAGGGTGAGTTGTAAATATACCTTCCCCACAAAATGACAAACTCACAATATTTTTTTATATCTCTTAAGAGGCCCATTTTAGACCTCAAAATCCCCCCAATGGTCCCACAGTGGTCCGTGATGATTTGTACACAAGAATCAACACCTACTTCTTCAATGGTTTTGATGAATAACTCACCCATATACTATGCATCCTTGTATTTCCAAAGAGAATCCACCGCTTTCAGGAACATCGGTCCATTTTGGGAAGATACCATGAAATTGATGAGTGGATGGCATGCTGGATCCGTCCATCCATTTGAAACAATACTCACACTAGATGAGGGCCATGTTGTTCTAATTGGCTCAAGAATTTTATCTACCTCCTTCTTTGCTTTAACCAACAATGTGGTTCTAAGCTTCTCTGAACCAGGAGGCATATAACCACTTGGAGCTCGTTCCATGAGATTTCGACACATCTCAATAAACAATGCTGGCCGTGCAACATTGAATGAGATGAAGTTGAGGTAGAAATATAATGCAATGGTAAGGTTCACCTCTTCTCGCGCCTCTTGTTGGAAAATCCTATCCATTGGACCACTTGGAGATTGTCTCTTTCTTGTTTGATAAGTATCCCCATTCCCATGAATGCTAGGTGGAAATGGAGGCTTGGTGCTAGAGGATTTCCTCAAGAATGGAAGAGGATCATCCCCTTTTTTCTTGCTTGCTGCTGCCACCTTCCCTAAGCCAACACGATCCTCTCTTTCTATATCCCTCCTTTAGTTAACACTCACCGCTTTGCATGAAGAAATCCCACAAGAAGGAAGGGCCAACAAATAGCCCTTAACTCGGTAATATGTGCTCTTGAACTCATTCTTGCAAAAATTGCATCTCCAAGACACATTGCCTCCCCCACAAAGCTTTGCCCTAGGGCCATCTTTCCTTGTCACATACTTCCACAAAGGGTATTTTTTTTCTTGGGCTTGTTGTCTTGCTAAAACAGGGTTAAATGGAGCAATAGCATGAGCTCCACTAGCAGAAGATGGAGCACTTGAAGGAGGAAGAGAATTACTTGTGCTTGGAGAAATAAGAGGGGAGGCACTAGATGGTGCATTTCTCCCTTTCCTTTTCCCCTTAGCTCCCGCCCTAGTTGATTGAGACATTCCCTTTCTTGTTTGATGGTTAAGCTTGCAATCCTCTCCACAAATCCACCCCCAATGCACTTGGATTCCCTTGGATAACCTTCAAATCTACTTCACCTGCACATAAAATCCACTCTCAACCTTCTCCTTACTTGCAAATGACAAAAAGAAAGTGAAAAAATGTTTTTAAACCCAACCCGACCGGCCTTTTCCGCGGAAAGTGTGTCCTGTTTTCGGGACACGAATTGGATAGTTGGGGACACGAGAAATCATGTCCAATTCGAATTTTGGTCGTGTCTCGATTTCGGACACGACCAAAAGTCGAATCAGACACGATTTCACATCGTATCGTGTCCGATTCGACCCCACGGGACACAGGGGCCCTTTTGGACGAATCCGGTTTCTTAGGTTTTTGTCATAGACGCAGTAACGTACCACGGGTTTGCCTCTTGTATAGATAAAAGTTGGTGTTTGCCTGTAAATTTTTTTCTCATTACGAAGTCCTGACATTGTTCCGACACATGCTCAGATGACTGGCACATGCATTGCTGAAATTGTTCTGATACATGCTCAGATTACTGACACATGTTGCAGTCGATGCACTGCATGCAGCTAGCGTGGCAAGCTGCAGGTGACTGCATCATTAAGGCAATGACTTTCCCATGAAAGCCGACAGCTGTGAAGCTTGGATGTGTAACCAAAGCTATACCTGGGAGTGATTCAGAATTTGGCTTCGAGCTTCAGAGTTGTAGGGAAACCTATCCGCTACGGCAAATTTGGTGAATTCAATTGAATTTCCCAGGAATTACACCATTCTTAGCTGATATTTCATTATTTAAGCATGTTTTTAACCTCGGTTTAATTGTTCGATGAATCTAAGGTGTTTTTTACAACTTACAGGGAACATAACGAGGGACTTACATGTTGAACATGTTAAATTTAGCAGCGAGTAATCAGATATTCTCGGTGCGTGGCTAGATAAACATATATAATATTTATGCTCTTTTGACATATATAACTTTTATTTAATGCATCCATGGTATGCCTTACAACTCACATGGAACTGTATGAAGGTTTGGCCTGCTATTACAAGTTAAATTTAGGGCTTGTTCGAATATTTAAACCCACTCATGGTTTGATCCCTTAAATAGATCAAAGAATTTTGTTTGATTAGTATATAATGCCGGTAGTTGGAGAGGAGAGGGCTCAAATTCTGCCTTCCGGTGAAGAAATATCTGTGTCCAAGAGGGGGACTCTGCGTAAGGAACTTTCATTTTCGAGATGGTGCTTTGATTTTCCTCCCGAGGCCAATTGCTCTTATCCTGAATCCGCAGATTCAGACGACGCAGACAAGGGTTTTGAATTTCCTTTATTGAGGCCATAACATGAGGAGAATTCTCCACTGGAGGATAATTTGAAAGAAAGACGTCACTTTACAAATGGCGTAATGTAGGTTTCGTAGGGTTCGTTGCATTGGCCAGGAACAAAGAGGGAAAATAATTTTATAGTTGTGCTCGAAAACAAATCTAGGTGTGTTTCTTTTAACATAGAGTACAAGGATAAGAACGAGGAAAGTAAGATGTATGCCCTGTAGATAAACGATGGAAATCCCGAAGATTTGGTCAGTAAAGCAGCACCAAAAGATTCAAATATGGATCCAGTCATGTACTTGTTGATTCAACCCCTATTCTATATAATAATGTGGTATACCTTCAGTACCTTCTTGACATTGTAAGTATTTATGTGGTATTCCTTTCATTTGGATGTCAATACTTGCTGTACACTTGAGTTCTATTGACTTATCTTTGGTCATTGACGATGATTAATATGAATTATTGTTTTTATATCTTTCCTTGAATCTAAATTTGGAGGGGTTGCATGTATTCCTCGAATTGCTATTTTTTTAACGTGAATCCCTTTGAGGTTAGATGGGCCAGCAAAGATGGACAATATGCTCAAGCTCTAAATAAAGGGAGATACGAGCGTCGATCACTTGAAATTTGGAGAAATGCCCTTAACGATGTCTCGTATAGAGTCGGTTTCAAACTTGAGGCTTGCAATGTGTTGGAACTTCTTAACTCCCCCTTTTCGTGTTATTAATCTAGCTACTATTGATACACCACTAATGTGTTGTTTGTTGCATTTTGAATTTGCAGGGACGAGAGGAAGTTGTTGGATAAGGTCATGCAATGCGTGCTAAAAAATTGCAGAAAAATAGGCTTGGATGTGGCCATATATCCAACCGGACAATTAGTGGACATTTCCCTTATAGATGGTATGATATGATCTTGTCATTAGATGGTCATTTCAACTCAACAATGATTTGGAGAGTAGAATTATTAGGTCATTAGGTTTTTATTAAAGTTCTGCGAGGGTTTCTGAGGGTTTCCGAAGACGATAGAAGATACCATGCCGAAGCTGAATATTAGGAAGTACACCAGCATGGATAATTTTTTTTTACGTGGATATCTTTATCTTTACATTAAAATAAATCAGATCGCTGCCTCAAGTGTAGAAGAATTATTAGATTTGGTGCATTGATGTTGTACAGAAAAAAACTTTGACTACAACAGTGTCATGACATTGTTACGACATTTAATGAATAAGAGTCTTAGCCAATGAGATCACACACTTTTCCATCTTAAGAGATCGCTTGCCATGTCTTCCACATGCTTTTTGTGTGCTTTTCCTAGTATGTTGCTTTTTAGATTAGTTGGTCAGTTGAAATCTTGGTTTATTTTCACCTTTCTAAACTTTTTTTTTTCACAATGAAATATTTTTTCGAACTAATATAGGATTTATATAGGAGCAACATTGTGGAAGATCTCGAATGGGGATCTAAGAAATTTGTTTGGAAAGTTGTTATTCATGTCCCAAAATCAATAAGCTATAAATCAAGCTTGGATAAGCATATAGGTATGTGTCATCACCTACTGTGGTCACTTTAATTTTTTGCGTGGTAAATGCCTAGTTGTATGAATAAAGACTTTGATCCAATAGTGGGACCATTATTGCTCGACCTTTGACAATGAAAACTAAGATGTTGAAGTTTTTGTTTATAATTGGATGTCATATACCCTCTAGAAACAAATATGTTTTACCCCTGGACAAATGAATATGTCTTGGCACATTTAATTTATTAATCCCAAAAGACTTAGACAAATTTATGAACACATATATGGCATTTGTTTGAGAGTTGTATGACAAAAATTTATGGACGACATTACCAGTTATGGGTTATCCTTTGCACTACCTTTTGATTCATAGATACCACCCTTGACCAACAAGTTTGCATGTTGAAAGAAATGACAAACATGGAATACGAATGGGGCATATTTAAAAATGTTACAAGACACACTAATAGTTGTGAAATCGAATTGAGAATTGGCATAATAATATTGACTCAAGTGGTACACTGAATGATGGGGAAAATATACCATATGTGGTGGAATATATAGAGGTTATATTGCATCTTGTTGCAATTATTTTATGGATTTGGTTGACACATTTTGCATCTTTTTCAACTATCTTTATTTAGTCAAAACAATGAAAATCGATTCGATGGTTAACCAATTTTGTAGCAAAAGAGTTTTCTTTTCTATTACAATTTTGTGGCAAAAGTATCATATTATAGCAATAACTGTTAGCAATTGCCGAAAGCAAATGCGGGGACATTGCCACCTCTTGGCTCTTGTTATTATTATTATTTGAATTAATAATTGTATTTTTTAATTTGGTTTTGAAAATATGGTTTAGTTTTTTAGAGTTGTGATTGTTAGTTTTTTTCTTTAATTAATTAATTTATTTTAACAAAGAGATGAGAAGGTGTAGGGATTATATATATATATAGAGAGAGAGAGATTTTACTATTATTATTTTTAAAATATATGTTTTTTTATTTTTAAATAATTTTGTTTGAAATAGTATAAGGTCTTTAATCTATGGTATGAGGAGGGTTTGGGAATTATATATATATATATATATATAAAAGTTGATTTTATTATTATTTTAAAATTATGTTTTTTATTTTTAAATAATTTTGTTTGCAATATTACGGGGTTTTTGATTTATGGTTTTTAAAATGATATAATTCTAAGTTTGAAAAATATAGGTGTTGTGGGTAGGATTTTAAGATTATGGATGTGGTGATATTAGTTATTAAGGTTACACATTAAATAAGTTGTATAAAAAGAATACATGTTTTTTATATCACCACTTTTTGATTTAGGGGTTAATTTTAAGATTTTGGTTACAACATCATTGGTTATTAAGGTCGTACTTCCAATAAGTTGGAATTTTAATGTCGAAAAAAATGGGTGATGCTGATAGTGCCACTTTTTGTATCGGGGATTGCTTTTAGGATTTTGGCTGCAACAATATTGTTTGTTAGTCCATTATTTCATTTGAGTTGTAACTTTAACCCCAAAAGAAAAAAAATGCTAGTGGTAACACTACTTTTCAATTTGAGGGTTTATTTTAAGGTTTTTTGTAGCAACATTACGATTTTTCATGGCCATGGTTGGAAATATTTGTAATTTTAATCCAAATAGGAAGGGTGATTCTAGGAGCACTACTTTTTGATTTAAAAGTTGTTTTTTCTATTTTTGACACAACATTGTGGGTTTAGGGCTAGAGTTCTCATTTTGAGTTCATCGTTTTCGTAAAGTTAATAATTGTGTTCAAACCAAAGGTAGAGTTAAAAACATACTTATATTTAACTTGAACCAATCTAACAAATGCAAAAAGAAAACCAACATCAATTCACCAAACCAATGCTATGCAAACCCTCAACAATTTTCCGCATAACTTGTGATGTACTTGACATCTCCCCTAATTTTTCAACTATAATATAATTTTTCTTTCTTAGGCAGATGCAACACACTTTTGATAATTTATTTCAAGAGATTCTACACTTTTTTAGAGAAACTTTGCTCACTTCGTCATTCATAAAATGTAACTATTACTGTAACACATTATTTCATTTTTATTTTCATTTTACTTAATGTTTGCAACTCGTTACTAGGACACATAATCAATTAAGGACATTGTTGTCATCCTCATTGTTCCATTATTTAAATATTGTGTTTTTCCTTTACTCTACACTCAATTATACATTACCAATGTTATACACATCTCCAAATATTCCCACCTACTCATTTTTCTTTCAACTAAAATCAAATGTTTGGCATATGATGTAGAAAATCATATTGGAAGGGATTTTGAACCATAGTTATGCCCACCTCATGCATCAACCAAAAGAAAGGTGATTTTATAAAATAGTGGGATGTACTACCCTAGGTTACAATTTCAATAAAATTCTTAAAATGATTTTGCATGAATTTCTTGGGAAGAAAACACAGCAACTCAAAATACATACCTTTATATAACCATTGGGAAAAATTCATTTGTTATGAGCATTAAACTTCTTCAATAGTGCAACCTATTCACATCTTTGTCTTTGTTGCATGTCTTGCAGGCATTTTTGGTTTGTATTCATCTTTCACATTCTTTGTTTGAAATATTTTTATCTTTCAAAAGGTTTCTTTAAGGACAATGTTGTTTTTCTCTCCATTCATGAAGTTCATTCATTGTAATCTTATATACTCATATCTATACTTATTAGAACAAGTTACACACAAATATGCCAAACACATTTAATGAACTTTTATGATTCACTTCTTTGATGAACAATTTATCCTAAACACAATCATGTTATAATAAAGATGTTTGTGGGAAAAGGAACTAAAATAACGTTACAATTCCTTTATGACAAAATCATAAATACTTTATGACAAAATCATGAATACTTTGAAGGAAAGCTTTGAATTTGACCATAACTTCTAACAAAATAAAGCTTAGAGACGACAATGAAGATTTTTTTTCATTACTCCTAACAAAACAAAATCTAAGCAAGATGGTAAAGATATTCTTTCACATGCCTTCAACTTTCTATGATAGCATGATAGGATATACATACACAAAATAAAACACAATGAGCTACGATTCAATACTCTATAATGTCATCTCTTTTATTTAAATGTTTTTAAATAATATTTAGGTAAATCAAAACTAAGTAATCTATTATAGCATTATTTGGTTATTTGTTATATATAATCCAAACCATTGTCTCGGTCATAGATATATTACTTTATGAATCCATTTTATTAATGTAAAACATAAGATATTAAAAAACATTAATGCAAACATTGCATCTATATTTAAGTGGATGATCTTTTATTTGTTCACGGTTACAAACATAGGAAAAATGGGTGTTTACATAGTCTATTTGTGGTCGATCCTTACATAAAAAAATATCAAATATATGAAATATGAAATAACATTAAATGATTTTTTCATAAATTAATTAGGACATGAGAATATGTTATTAAATGAGAAAACATGAAGAATTAAATCTAAGGATTTAGAAAGGAAAAAGAATTATATGAAACGAAAGGTTTACGGTGATTTTAACATGAAAACCAAGGTATTCAAAGGTAGTGTCAATCCCTTAGCCATGAAACTTTTTAGAATATAAAAAGAGAAAGCAAAAGTTCATGGAATAAATATTCAAAATATTGTTATGGCTTTGTAACAAAGATAGAGGTAATAGATTCATAGATTTCATGTTGCACCATTAATTTTGCAAAGACTAAGGTAATGGATTCAAGGATGAGACAAGATCTATGTTTTCCAATCATGAAGCATTTTGTGGAGGGTTGTATTCATAACGGATGCATCCAATTGATTAGGTTTCTTAGATTGAGCCAATTTCTCTTGAAAAAAACTTTAAGAGAGATTCAATTGAAGACATATGAAGATATAGAGTAGGAAATAAGAAGAATATTGGAGGGGACTACAATGGCTAACTATAGTTTTTTTTGGGAGGTGGAACATGTAATATGCTCGCGCGCGTCCATTTTCAAACCACAATTCGTAACATATATCCTACAATTTTGTTTAATATCTATTTTCTTTGCCTAAGATGTGAAGTTTCTACCTTGTACCAAGTGGTATCAAGCCGCATCTCAGCCACTTTCTATGAAGTAGCTTATGGAGCTCTACCTGGTTCATGACTTTTTGTGAAAAGAAGCTACTTAAGAAGTTTATCTGTGATGTTTATGGAAGAAAGACTAATAATCATAAAGAATCCAAGGGATACCTTAGAATATGAATTAAACGGCACATGAGATTGTATTTATATATATATACTATCTTAATAAAGATAGTTTACTATCTTAATTCTCTATGCCTATTCTTGGATTTGTTTAGTCATTTGTTATATTCCCAACTGGGCATTCCAATAGTGGTATTGGGGTTATTCTGAGCCCTGTGGCCCGTGCTTAGAATTATACCATATTTTCCCATCTTCCTGCTATGCTTTGCCCTCCTCCAATCAGTCTGCCAACGTTACAGGTCTGCCAACTATATGTTGAATCATGGGGAACAATATTCAGTCTGTTGCAGGCTATTTAATGTAGTTGTAACAGGCCCGTTGACAGTTGGTCTGCTGCAGCTGCATTAAATGACCTGCAGCACACTAAATATTGTTGGCCTTGAATCATTCCAAAACTTTTCACTGTTCTCTATCATTACTGCCTCTGTGGTTGTTATTCTCTTCTCTGCATACTATACTACTGTTTCTTTCCCATCAGAAACCCTAATATCCTCCTTGCATTCTCATGCCTCTCCATTCCACAACCAGAGTTCTCTCTACCTGAGTATTGAGTCCCGCAATTAGACTCCAACCAGAGTTCACAACCCTCTTCTCTACATGCCCTCATAATACTCCAAACTACTCCCCCAAATTGAGAGCAGACACCATCATGAACTGCAATCGATTTACGAGATGTCTACTTCATATGATCCAAGTTTAGGTGCAATTAACAACAAACAATGTGGAATGAAATTTGAGAAGATAAGCCATGCACCAGAAAAAAGAATTAAACCCCACGAGTCACGAGAACTCGCAAACATCTAAGAATAGAAGTCGTGTACCAAGGATATTACAACAGAAGAGATGCCATAATTCGCAAATATCTGAGAAGCGAAGTCGCACCCCTGCTTTGGCACCTACTGAAAGTACTGTGATGTCTACGACTGATTTGGTGCATATCCTTCCTATGCAACCACCGTCTTGCCTGACATGTATTCTCTGCCTGCATGTGGATGAGGCTGAGAATGTCGAGATTTCCCAACAGCTCCATGTGAGGAGATGTAGGGTGCACCAAGGTTTATATGATGAAGGATTCGATTTGAAGATCCAAGATATCACGTTGTTTTTTGTGATCTATGCGTGGCATCGCCTGAGAGATATTTATTGTTGGTGTAGGCTATGTAGAATCCCATGACCTGTGCATGTTGGTGAAAAAAAACCCTAGAACTATATTGGAGCTACGATTGCGTTTTGTTTTTAATGGTGGAGGGATGTACATGTCTTTGTTGGTGGAGTCACTTGGTATCATTGTTGGTACCTCGGTGTAGGGAGACATACATGTACTAAAAGATGACGGTTTCTTTGTATTGTATCATTTACTTCTACGTGAGCTATCTCGTAGTTCCATAGTTGGTGTTTCTCTGCTAGAGATCGACCTCGACCTGGGTGGTGCAGAAACTACTCATGTGTTCCTTGATATGTTGGTGCTACTCATCAACTATGATCAAGGTCTTAATACCCATATGTTGTGTACAAAACATCATAATGATGTTGATATCTTGGCAACAAATTTCTAATGTTTGTTTGTCATCTCCACGGTGCCAATTGTTGTCTACATTACCATCATCATCACTACCATGGTGGCCACCGGTGTCTTCATCATCATCATCATTGCCTCCATCATCATCACCACACCACCACCACCACCAACACCACCGCCATCATCATCAATCTACAAAAATTATGCAATTACTTTGTGCAAAAAATTCAATGTCTCTTACTAAGGGAAACCCTAGTTTTCAAATAGTCAAACAAGATGAGATTTAGGCAATAGGATTAGAGGAGAGAGGCACTCTTGGCATTAATACAATGTCCCGACTCCAACGGAGTTGATGGTTCATCAATCCAAGCCATTGTGATTATTTTATGGCCCATCTAAACTCGCCTCCCATAAGCTTTCAGGGACACATGGCAAATCCCTGTCGGGGGCATAGAATTCGAACCGGGCCGTAGAATTGGGTTGACGTGCATATGGCGATTTTGGATGTGTTTAGGATGGACATGCTCTCCCAGGAGCCTTCGGATCATAAATGACAGCCTTAAGCAAGATTGGCATGGCCTTCATTAAGAAAAACCCTAGTTCCTGAGATGACACAATAGCAATGTTTTTGAGCGTTTGAGGCACGGTGGGGGGGGGGGGGGGGGGAGCTAGCTGAAACACGGGGTTCAAAATTCACCGGAATCAACGGATTCACGACCGGTGTCATGGTTTTGGTGCTACGAGCATTTTTTCCAGGCACCCCGTGGCCATTTAGGGACACTATGAGGATTTGCTCCGGGGGCATGGAACCCAAATCGACGAGTGGACTTGGATTCTTTCAGTCCCACATATGCGTATGGCCATTGTGGATGTGTTCAGTATGGCCACTCTCTCCCAGCAGCCTTCGTATCATAAATGACTCTCTTTAGCAAGATTGGCATGGCCTTCACTGAGCAAAACCCTAGTTCCTGGGATGGAACAATAGCAATGTTTTCGAGAGTTTGAGGCATGGTTTGGGGGGTCCCCTAGTTGAAACATGAGGTCTTGAATCCATCGGAATCACCGGATTCGTGACCGGTGTCACGGTTTTGGTGCTACGAGCATTTTTTCTAGGCTCCCTGTGGCCATTCAGGGACACTTTGAGGATTTTCTCTGGGGCAATGGAACCCAAACCGACAAGCATACTTGGATTCTTTCAGCTCCCACATGTGTGTATGGCCATTGTGGATGTGTTCAGGTTGGCCACACTCTCCCGAGAGCCTTCGGATAATAAATGACGCTCTTCAACAAGATTGGCATGGCCTTCACCGAGCAAAACCCTAGTTCTTGAGATGGCACAATAACATCATTTTCGAGCGTTTGAGGCACGATGTGGGAGGTCCCCTAGTTGAAACCCAGAGTCCCGAATCCATCAGAATCGACGGATTCACGATCGGAGTCACGGTTTTGGTGCTACAGAAATTTTGGTCAGGAACCCATGGCCATTCAAGGACATTTTGGGGATTTGATCCCGGGGCACGGAACCCAAACCGATGAGCGGACTTGGATTCTTTAAGCTCCCACATGTTCATATGGCCATTGTGGATGTGTTCAGGATGGCCATGCTCACCCAAGAGCCTTAGGATCATAAATGACCCCCTTGAGAAAGATTGGCATGGCCTTCTGCAAGCTAGGGTTTATTTATTGTGTGGTCTTATGTGTGTATGTATGTGTAGATATTTGTATATGTGCACGTTGTTTATGTACAAATTGGTGCGGTCAAACTTTTGTGCTTGATTGCATCAATTACCCATCTTTAGAAGACCAAATGCAATAAGAACTCAACAAAACATGAAGAGACAATTGTAAAAAACATTAGAAAATTTGTATTGGGGCCATAATGTTTATGAGAGATGATTCTCTAAGAGAAAAGTAGGTTTTGGTTTGCATAAAATAAGGTTGGTTTCCCTTTTTTTCATTGTTAGAAGAATTTGTATGCATTAATAATTGAGTTTAAAAGGCTGATTTGAAGTGACATATTGAATTAAATGTTAAATTACATATATTGGTGACACTTTCATTGTTTAAACACATTGAGTCCTCTACACTTGGATGATTTTGATTTGTTTAAGATAAGACTTTGTCATCTATTTTATCACGTGTATTCACATAGTTGTCTAGGGTAACTTAAAGACTTGACTCAAACATATTTGACTTGTAAATCACACATAAAGCAATTATTCCCAATGAAACCTTCTAGTATGTGACCTCAAATGATGTGTTGCGAGTGACACCCTATGGTATATGTGTTTAGTGTTGAAGCCTTATGGTATGAGTTTTGTATATCAAGTCTGCAAAATTTAAAATTATGACCAGTATGTAGTTTAGATGTCTAAACACTTAGGTAGGTATGTATACCAGGTCTGCAATAAACAATCAGCAGGGTATTTAACTAGGGTTAGAATTTTTCTAGGGTTAGGAAGGCTTAGTCTCTTCAGCGTTAGGGTTTATGGTTTGGTTTAAGAGGAAAACCAATTGAAATATGTTCTTGGAAAATGTAGAATAGGTCTTCGTCTTAGAAACCCTAGGACCCTCACCCTAAGGGAAGTTGGCACTAAATGGTCAATGCTAGGTTAAATTAGGCAAGGGGAAGGTTGAGCGAAGTTGTGGAATGCAAAATTAGGATTAATGACCTTAAGGAAAGTGCCACACCAAGAAAGCGCCAAAACTAGGGTTTGTTGGCTTGCTGGCTTGTTTGATGGCGAGTTGTTGGGTTTGTTGGCTTGTTTGTCGGGCTTGTTGTTGGGTTTGTTGGTTGATTGGGAATGCTGATATGACACTCATTTTTCATTGAATGATGCTTGTTCAGTATTGTTCACTGTTGGTTTGTTGAACATGGCTCATTGTATACATTGCAATGGATAGAAACATGAGTATGTCAATTTTCTTGTGTGATGTGTGTATATTGGATGTGAATTTTCTTGATGTTTGTATGTTGGATGTGTATGTTGGATGTTGTGTGTATGTGAGTATGTGAATTTGCTCGATGTGTGTATGTTGTATGTGAACACAATTTACTCTAAAAAATTCTGTTATTACATTCTCAGTGTACCCCCATAGAACATGTAGTATAAATTCTTGTATGGAGACCAATTCAAATACAAGGGACTCATATTGAAGTCACTAGTTGGTGTCTAGAAATACCATCTGTATTATGTGGAAACTTTTCCATAACATTGTTATTGAAGAATATTATTTTCCATAATGTATGCAAAAATTTAATCAAAGACAAAGTCATATAGACAAGTGCAGATTCATCTATTAATATGCAACAATGATCCTATCATATACACTTTTTGGAAAAATGGAACATCGTTCCAATGTCTATATAATGGAAACTCGTTCCCTATACAAAATATGGCAACTTGTGCCCAAAATGCCACATCGTGGCTAGTGTACATATGAGGGTCTCTCAATCCTCCTGCCCACCCTCGACGCTCCCAAGTGCATCTCCAAAATCGATCTTCCTCTTCTTTGAGCTAGAGGAAGTTGGGTCCTTCTGGCGACTTGGACCACATCTCCTTGGGCCCTGAAACGACTACAATAATATGTCAACTTTTCCTGGCAATTATACAAGTATAAAATAGAGTTTAAAAATAAAAATAGTTTTCAAATATTAAATAACTCACCGTAGGAGAGACTGTAATTCGCGAGGAGGTTTCTCTCCTCCATGCTCCAAGTCTCTCAGCAATGCCACCCTGCAACATTTAGAACAATCAGATAAATGATGAAATTAGATGCCTATAGTAATTTTCATTAATATTGAACGAGATTTTCATAAACTAGTCAATCTCATCGTGAACACAATCGATTGGTCTTCACGGCTGGAGGATGGAGGAGTCGGTTGGACAACCTGCTTCGATGCTAGGGTAAATGGTATAGGGGCGGATGTAGCCACATCGACGATAGCTACACCACTGAGGGGCACAGTGGAAGAAGGAGAGATGGAATAAGGAAGAGTGGACTGGTGTGGGCGAAGTGGAGATGCATGTCTAGGGTGATAAACCCCAACTGACTGTAATATGGATGGGGCCACCGTGGAAGGGGAAGCAAGGGTGGTGGGGGAATGTGAGGGGGGGCGAGGTCTATGTTGCAGTGGAGGGATGGGTGAATGTGAATGGGTGGTATATCGTAGTCGGAGGGGGGAGGGTGGAACCATGGAAAAATGTAAGGGAGGTGGTGGAAGGGTTGGGGGGTGATGGAATGAAGGATATGAAATAGAAGGGGGAGTTGGATGTAAGTGTGGTGTTGGATGGGAGGGGGGGCTGGATGGAAGGGGGTGGGAAGGGATGCATGGAAGGGGACATGTATTCCAGTGGCTACAACTGACATATAAGGTGGCCGAAAGGTCGGGGAGGGAGGGATAGTGGCACTAGCAGGCCGAGGTGCTTGCACCTGCATACACATTTATAACCTCATAGTTTAATACAGAAAAATATAAATATACAAAGAAAAGTCATCAAATTTGAAATTAAATTTATACTTTAATACATACGATACTTGCACACATGGAGATTTGCTGATCCCCGGTGGGGATGGTTGGTCACTAGAGCCCGCGGACACCTGTGCAAACACTACAATATTTAGATTCAATTTATAAAAACAGTAGTAACAATATTAAACAAAATGAAAATGAGAATGACAACGATAGTACTTAAATAACATGACTGAAATTACTTTAGATTCAATTTAGATGATTACTAGAGACCAACAATTACTTCCTTAATAGTGGTAATAGTATAGTATCCAACAATAGGGAGTAGATGATCACATAAACTAATGATTACCTTTTTATGAGAGTTATGTGTGATTGTCTTATAGGTTTAAATGTTAATTCAAATCTGATATGATTATACCAGCAGTAGAAATATCACCTCAAGTTTAGTTTTGGATTGAAGTAAGTGTGTTTGTGGTATGCAGGAATCCGCGTAAAGTTGTAGGACAAGATTATGGTATGGATTTAGGTTTGATGGTATATGGACAAATCAGATCTGATATACATTTGCACCAAAAGTCAATAATTTGTTGTGATTTTGTTTCTTCAACAATCAATCTATGATGGGACTCAAAATGAAGTTATATGGTCAACTAGGTAGAGGTATAGGGTAAAGTGAATGGTATAGGTCTGAATTGTGAGTGTTATAGCTCTAAAAGTAGGTTGTAACAGTAGTGAGATGTTTTTTTTTAGTATGGAAGTGTGCCAAGTATACGAATTTGGTAGGGTAGGTAGACTTAGGAGATGAAATGGCAAGGTGATTTAGGTGTAAGCAGAGAGTATTGTGGGTGAATTAGTGATTGATTTGCTGATTGTAGTATCACTGTGAATACCTTGTAACAATAGTAATATAAATTGGATTAGAGCCCAAATATACTAAGTGAATTAACGTTGTGATATGAGGCAACTAGGAGAGAGTTGGAAAGGTTTATTCGAGGTAGAATCATGTGTTCTTATTTTGTTGGTTTTATCCTTGAGAAGTTTCCAAGGTATGTCTTGTTTAAACTATGAATGTGCCATTGTTTTATTTTTGTTTTTCTTAAGAATATGGTAGATTTAATTCTTTTTCTTAGGTTTATCAATCATTTCTTCTATTCAAAAGCTAGGTTCCACCAACCTACAAATGACATCAATGACTCAAGAATCCACACTAAACACACACAAATTAGAGCTTTAAATCAATCACCGCAATAACAACAACATAGATAAGCACATATGGGCAATAAGTGCAAGGGTGTATTTTAAACCACAAAGTAAAACAAGAACTAGCCTTCACTTAGGGACTAGGAGCATAGATATACAATCAATAGTTCTCGCCTTGTATCAAAGAATGGCCATTTTGAAGAATTTACAAATTAGGAATGTTTTGATTTTTGAGGACTCTTCTCTCATCATTGGTCAAGTAAGAATGACAGATTTCTATAAATTTCCATTTCTATAATCATTAGAGGTATTAATGGTATAGCTACAAAGTTTGAATTTATTGAATATTTTCATATTCTTTGTTCATGTGATACCAAATTTACATAAACCATGGTGAATGCGATGGTCAAATTGGAAAAAGGAGTGTTATAAATCACTTAATTACTTCATGAAATACATTAGCAATAACACTTAGTGGCATTTATGTGATAAATGACAATGGATGTGGTCGAGGAGATCACTTTTAAGTCCTCATCCTTCAAGTAATCAATGCACACTTGAACTTGGATTATTCTATAGTGGGAGTTTTAATTTGGTTCGGATGGAAAATATTGGTGCGTGTAGGATATATCTGACTATTAATGCCGAGAAACTTCATCATATGGTAAGCTAGGTTGAGCCAACATTTGGTTTTGGGTTACTTCATAATTTGTAGGGGTGGTGGTGAATGTTGTTGGGTAGTGAAGAGGATGGGAATACTTTTGTTTGGTTTTTTTCTTTGTTAAGCATTCGACTATGACATGATTATTTTAATTGGCAATGTTGGTTTGTGGATGAAAAATTGAATTCTTGTTTTTTAGGAAATCCTTTTTTGGTTTATTGTCTAGGTGATCTCAATGGGGACTTAAGAAATTTCTTTGCAATTTAGGTTATTTATCCAAGAACCCTTTCTCTTGTACTTTATGTTGGTACTATGGAAGAAAACAACCAACATGGTGAGTGTGTTCATTGTGGATTTACAGAGCTTCACAACATGTAATTAAAACTTAAATATATTAAAAAATACGATATCGAATAACATACAATAAATACTTGAACATTAAATTAAAAAATAGCTAACCAGGTCCATGTAGCTCTCTGTGGCATGTTGCTGCGTAGGACCATGGAAAGAATGCCCACAGTGAGAACAACGATGTGTTGTTGTTCTCACCGAACTAGATGGCCTCGCCTGGGTTCCACCTATACCTGGTCTATCCCAGCCACAACCCATAGATTGTGCAGCAATGTGTGTCTCATCATCGTCCTCCCGGCTCTGTGAAGACATAGCCACAAATGTGGTATGTCTAAGCAGATGACATGTGGCACGTCTAACAGAGTCATCGATCTCATCTAGGCCGCTACCAAACCCAGGTGGCTGAGGAGGAGGGTTTGGATCTCGCCTGGGTGCAGGTATTCCTCTGAGTGGGTTGCGGTGGGCTCGAGGTCAATCTTGGGAAGAGCCAAGATCAACACCCTGAAACGCAATGATGTCAAAATAATTGACATGGTAGCCTAACTCAAACTCAACCCACAATTTCCTAAGAAAATATTGTGGGACTTCCAAATTATTGCATGGGGGCCTTTCAAACACCATAAACCATCTCTTTCTCCAGTTATCTCTCCAAGGCTAGTAATTACACTAGTCCATGCAAACCGGTCTCTTCCTCACATTTGGAGGCTACCTTGGCTTGATATCTATGAATTTGCTGTACAATTGTGCTTTTGTGATGTTGAGGTCTTTAATTTGTTCTTTTGATATCCTGGTGGAATAGTGCTACCTCATTTGAGCCCTATATTGGCTCAGTTTAGTGATCTCACTGTGGTAAATGTTAATAGATTCAATGATGTTTTGCAATGATGTAGCTAGGGAAACCCGGGAGGGTTCCTTGGTGCTCTTCAAATCATCGCTTAAGACCCTTAATTGGTTTAAATATTGATGTAATTCATCCTCGGGGTTTTCAAATGGTTCATCATCAGGTTCATTTTTCATTCCAATGTTAATGTCATCGTCTAACAGTTCGATTTCGTTGGTTTCCTCTGATGGTTGTGGTGTGTTTCTCATTTTGCCAGGTGCAATTTATCTGCAATGAAAATTTGTTGGTTTTAATTGATTGTATTTTTTTTTAATTTAAAATTGTAATGAAAAACAAAACAAAAAACAAAACAAAAAACAAAAAAACAAACAAAAAATGGAATGGTTTAGCACCTACCTGGAGGCATTGGCAGCAATGGAGGTTGGAGGTCGAGTTTGATGTTGAATGGGAGGTAGTTGGATGCTCCAAACGCGCTCGCGTGCCTCCAGATCTCCCAATCCGTCGGTCGTGGGTTTGTTACACAATAAAAAACCCGCGGATTGTGTTTTTTTAATAAAAAACACAGGAGCGCACATGCGTGTTAACAACGTATGCCCGCATATTTTTGCTTTCTAGTTCCCTTTGTGTTTCTTTTGCTCACTAGTACTAGGCCAATATATTCAAATATAGGGGCGTTCCTCCTCAACCCCTCGGACAAATTAGTATCAAGTCTTCTCGTAATTTTTATTTTTCTGGTTTGAGTTGGTCACAATGGCCCTCTTAGTAGATATAGATGACTCTTAGTTTTATGACCGTTAATCTTTTTGATTAAGCGTTAAGACCACCAGTTCTCTACTGAGTTTGTAACTCTTAGCATATTTTAATAGAATAACAAGACCTATCTTATTTTAAAAAAATACAATGCATTTTATAATTATTTTTTATTCTAAATTTCTTATAACATGGATAAGCAAGTGACAAAATTAAAAACCTTTCCTAACATTGTATTTGTTTTGCTTTCTTTTTGTATTTTTGTTTCTTTGGTGTGAATAAAAAAAGAAAAAGAAATAAACACTATGTACAATGGTGGATATGAAGTCAATTTCAAACATACAAAGTGAGTATAATCTATATTTTATCACATTTATAATTTATTATCCATATTAAAAATTATTACAAAATAATACTAATAAATTATTTTAATGTTATTATCCTATATATATATTAATTAATTTTTTTTAGCGAAAAAAATCTACTATTGATATTCATAAAATGAATCAAATAGTACAAAGATGTTCGTGATTCAGCAGGTGAATCAAGTACAGCATAATTACATCAAAATAGTTCAAGATCCCTTCAAAAATCTCATGCCAACAATAAAGTCTGATACTATGTGGCATTACTTACAAAATTACAAAATTAGCATTGCGTAAGAGCAAATAAACAAAGACAAGTGTCCTGCATCTCAAAAAGACTCCGAGAGTTCAGTCAAAAAAATATATAGAACCACTGTCCTGAAAGGAGTTATCACACCATTCCTCCCATAACAAATACCCTTCCAAACCAGAAAGAGCTTGCTTGGATAACTTATCAGCCAGAGAGTTGTGTTCTCTAAAGATATGCTCAAATATGATATTCTGTTGCTTAGAAATTTCAGAGTATGTCCGAAGGGCCCAATGACGTAGATGCATGACATTAAGCCTGAAATCACCCGCAGCCCATTTTATGGTAACCCTGGAATCACCATAAACCTTTATATTGACCAAACCAAAATTATTTGCAACTTTCAGGATGCACCAGAGTGCCATTAACTCCGCTTTCATATTTGATCCAGCTTCACAATTGAGTCTAATAGTGAAATAATGAGACTCGTTCAGATATATAACTCCTCCAATAGCACATAAACCAGCTTGTGAAGCTCCATAAAAAAAAGAACAGGTTGATCTACTTTGAAATTGAAATAACTAACTCTGTCAATCTTCATCTTAAGATCATCAGCCTTGCATGAAGCAAACATATTAAGAGCAGTCAAGCTACATTGTAGAAAATCCGGAGTGACATTCCTGAAGATGGCACTATTCCTAAAGTACCAAATTGCCCATGAGATACATATAGCAATATAAAAATGTTGCTTACAATGTCTGTACCAATTAAGCAAACATTTATTAAAATCCCCCACATCCCAACACTGTGTAAAATTCAATTTTGAAGAAATCACTTCCCAAATCTTGAAAGTGAAACTGCACTTGACAAATAGATGTTGTTTAGTTTCAGCTTCATTTTTGCAAAGCACACATAAGCTAGGGACAGTCCAACCTCGTTTACACAGATTTTCCTAGGTCTTTAATTTATCTTGCAGTAGAAGCCAGGTGAAACATTTCATCTTTAAAGGAATGGCCCAATGCCAAAGTCTCTTGTACCACCAATCCTGAGGGTAGATGTACCGATCTTGAACAATTCTGGAGTAAGCAGAATGTGTAGTAACTATGCCTGTAGCAGGGTTCCTGCCCCAGACCAGCTGATCTGATACTTGATTCAAACTAACACCAGCAGAGTTTAAGTTGTGTATGTAAGCATCCCAAGCACGAGCTAAATAACCAGTTAAGCCTAGAATTCTTGTAGTCAGCCACTTTGGAGAATCCTCGTCACCATTCTTGTGAAGATAAATTTTATTTAATGTAGATAAACCTAAAATCTGAAGATACCGTGAAATGGAGGAAGGAAGAGTGTAGCAGTCCTCCATTCCAATAATGGGATCAATCCCAACACGGATCAATTCACCCGACCCCACCTGCCAGGTAAGATCCTTATTGATCCAATGAAAAATCTTCATAAATCCCCGCCACATTGGAGAGAAGTTCCAGCTAGATAATTTGGGGTTTCTAATCCAATAGAGAACATCCATTTTAACATATTTGCAATGAATAAGAGTAGACCAGAGGGTCTTTCCAAAAAGACATCTCCATAGACTTTTAAGCCTGAGAGCTATGTTGAATATGCCCAAGTCTTTTATGCCCCAGCCCCCAAACCGATAAGGTCTTGAAATAGTGTCTGCAGCAACCATGGAAATCTTTTCACTATTTGTAGACCCGAACCAAAGGAAGTTGAAGAAATATTTTTTCATGGTCTTGATGATGGCCGAAGGAACCTCCAGTAAAGAAAACCAATAAATTGGTATACTGGAGAGAACAGACTTCAGTAAGATGAGCTTGCCACCAATAGACAATAGTCTGAATGACCAATGGGCAATGCGAGACTCAATTTTACACAGTAGCCAATGCCAATCCTTTGTATGGTAATTGTTTGGTTTGATAAAAAAACCAAGATATTTAAATCCTTGATCCAGATCACGACATTTGAAAGGAAAAATCGAGAGAATATCACAAAGATGACCATCATGATTAGATAGGTGATAGAAATTGGATTTATTAGTGCTGACTTTCATACCTGATGCATGACAGAATAGTTGAATGATTTCATGATAGGTAGACCACTCCTCAACTGAGTCCACACCTGCCACTAAAACATCATCGGCAAAAAGTATATGAGTGATGACACAGTCCTTAGCTAACTTAATGCCTTTAATTTTCCCACTCTCTAAAGCTTGGTTAACCAATCTGTTGAACCCATCCATGACCAAAATGAAAAGGAGAGGAGATAAGGGACACCCTTGTCTGATCCCTCTGGAACAGCTGAAAAAATCTGATGGGCTTCCATTGACCAACACTGAGATGTTCATGGAGTGAATATAGGCCATGATCCACTTAATAAGCAAGGGAGGAACCCCAATTCTGATGAGAATCAATCTAAGAAATGTCCAGTTAACCCTGTCATATGCTTTCTCCAAGTCCATTTTAAGAAGCAAAGCTTTTTTCTTGTATATCTTTATACTATGCAGGAGTTCTTGTGAAATGCCAATGGCATCGTGTATCTGTCTACCAGCAAGAAAACCAAATTGCTTTGAAGAGATATGCTGGGATAACACAGTCTTTATCCAGTCAGCAATGATTTTTGATATAAGTTTATAAAGCAAATTGCATAGAGCAATCGGTCGATATTCACCAAAAGACCTGGGTTTGTCCTTTTTGGGAATGAGGGTAACAAAGGTAGAATTTAAACCTCCTGGGATAAAACCATTGATCCTGGAGTAGTTTACCAAAACTTTAAGTTCGTTCCCCATCAGGTCACCCATCAGGCCCGGGGCTTTTCTCTTTTGCAAAACTTTTAAATCTATTTTAATTTTGGAATATCAAAATTAAGAAAAAAATAAAAAAAGCTAAAATAAAAGACATTTTTAGGATGAATGTTTTAAAAGAAAATCTAGGTATTGGCACAGTTCCACCTCTTCTAGTTATTTTTTTTGAATTTTGACGATCTTAAAATGCCCTTTTAGTTATTTTTTTTGAATTTTGACGATCTTAAAATGAGTCAAAACCTTCTAGTTATTTTTTTTGAATTTTGATGATCTTAAAATGCCCTTCTAGTTATTTTTTTTGAATTTTGACAATCTTAAAATGAGTCAAAACCCCTAGGGACACAGTTCCATGGCATAGTTCTGCAGTAAATGAGATAAATGAAGTAGAACTACAATTCCACCAGTTTTTATAACTGGATCTGAGGAACAAATCGCCAGAAAAGTGTGCTACAACCCTAAAGTTGATTATCCCAATAATGTCGCCTTCGCCTTTCGCCTTTATTACTGTAGCAGATCGCGTTTATTACTGTAGCAGATGTGGTACTAATTTAACAACTAGAATAGATTTCCGATTTCCCTACAGTGACACTCGTTCAAGCCTTCAATGGAGACCAGTCAGAGATCCTCGAAGTATCTATCTGTTATGACGTTTCTGGCGCCGTGCTTTGCTTACAAAATCCATTTAAAATCTTTCTCCTTTTAAAATATTCATAACGCACTTTACTTTCACATGGATCCGGTCTTTGGGAAAAGTAGATTGTTTGCAATGTAGAGCCAGTCATAACCCTGGATCTGAAGTGGAGTGCAGTGGCCTCTTGCAGGTTTGTTTGGCCATTATTGTCAAGAATTGGTTTCTTTGGCCTTTCAGAAAAGATTCCTCATGTCTTTGCTCTTTATGGGAATGCACATTGCACATCATTGGTTCTTTGCCCAAATCCAATAGCGATTGCCGACCTTTGAGCTAAGAGCCCTATCATGTAATGTTCGTACAATTCCGCATTGCCATTTGTAGGTGGGCTGTTAGATTCCAGAAGCTGGCAGGCCCACAAAAATGTTCCTCAGGTAAAGCAGCTTTTTTAGTTAAATACTTTGGCCAGTGAGCTTGCTGCGGCCTGCGGGCGATGCATATTACAGATACTGCGTTATATATTGCAGCTGGATTGAGATGGAGGTAGCAGCACAAAGATTTAAATTCTCTGGGGAAGCTGGTCTGCAGGGGATTTCCACGTTAAGCTGAGAGTTTCGTCTAGTGATAATGATAATGAGAGGCAAAGCTGGGAAATATGCAGTGTTTGAGGAAGCAGGGGCGCTGGGCGGCCCCGAAACTCACATTTTGGCCGTTGATGATTCTGTGATCGACCGGAAGATACTGGAGCGGTTGCTGAAGATGGATTCTGTTAAAGGTTTTAACTTTTTTGTTATTATTTACTTGCATGTTTATTTATTGTAACCCAGGGCTATATATATCCAGGGTTATATATATCCAGATACTCAGGATACATATATTTCAGTTCTTACGCTTCTGATTGATGAAGAGTGTCTTTTGAATTCATCTTTTTGATTGATGAAGAGTGTCTTTCGAATCCATTGCAATATTTTTTTTAAATCTATGTTTTGAATCAATCTATTGTTATACATATATTGTTTGGAGTTGTATTAAATAGTACATTGCAACTAAATTCATAATATTTCTCTTCCATAGGTGCATAATACTTGCATAATTAGACATCATCACTGTGCTAGAGAACTCCTCTTTCATAGTTGTATTTAACACTGTCTATCATAGTCTACAGGACATTGAATAATATCTTGTTTACTGTATATTGAATTTGACAGTCACCACGGTAGACAGCGCCACTAGAGCGCTGGAGATTCTGGGAATAAATGAAGAGCCGACGACGACACCAGCTTGCAAAAATGTAAGCTTAAACTACGTTGGTATCTATAAGGTTCAGGGAAAAACATTGCAAGGGAAAGATAAAATGAAATAAGAAATTATTGTAACAATAGAAGGAGAAGCCTGTTGCTCTTACAAAGCTGAGAGAGACTTGTGATTTTTAATTTTGAAAAAAAATAGTATATATCTATAGTGTTAAGCTTATGGAATTTCATTGGGTTGAAGTTTTGGAAAGGTTTTTCTTTCCAGTAGATATTTTAACCATCATCTATTTTGACATATATAACCAGCATAGATCCATCTAAAATTGAAAAGGGGATCTACCAAGTGTCGAGAGAGATCAAAATTCTCAAAGTGCAAACTCCTTTTTAGACTGTAATGCAATGCTTTGGTTTTAATTTATCTCATTTATGTAGTTTTATATATATGCGGTTTCAAATATTTTAAATTTGATATGAGCTGACATGTTATTTTTTATTAAGGTAGGTGTCATTTATAATATGAGCACTGAAGGAGTTACACATCTCCGCTCTAATGGGCTGTAGAAAAATATTTTAAATTTGATATGAGCTGACATGTTATTTTTTATTAAGGTAGGTGTCATTTATTTATAAGATGAGCACTAAAAGAGTTACACATCTCCGCTCTACTGGGCTGTAGAATGCACCTCTTCGACACAATAAAGTTATTGTTTATAACTTCATTGTAATCCCCTAAAAAAATAACATAATAAAATTCCATCAATCACCTATCTTTTGGTGATCATAATGAAGTTATCTTTTATAGTTTCATTATGATTCCCGAAGATAGATAATTACAGTAAAATTCCATAAACTTACATTAACACAATGATCAACCACGAGCTAAAAACCTCCACACTATGAGTTTGTATCCATCTGAATCTCGATTCGATTTTGGATTTTGTAATTCAATGGATCAGATGTCAATGCAATAGATAAATTATTATCAACAAATTACAATATGTCTATGATGAAGAATCATGGAATGGAAATAACAAAATCCTGACTTTGAAAAATATTCATCTTCTTTATCCAGGTCTTCAAGTTCAGCATGATCATCACCGATTACTGTATGCCAGGAATGACTGGATACGATTTCCTCAAGAAACTCAAGGTATAATGTTCATGCACTTACCATTTTTTGTGCTAATTATATTACAGTTCATGTTTATGTCAGGGCAGGATAGAGCTAAAATAGAATCATAAACGTATTGATTAATCAGGTACTATCGAAAGTTATGTAATAACTTACGTCGGCGTTCAATGTTTGGCAGGAAACCGAGGGCTGGAAGGAAATACCGGTTGTGATAATGTCATCTGAAAATGTGCCACAGAGAATTCAAAGGTTTAATTTATCCACGCACACCCGTGACTTGCAGAATATTATAGTTCATTTGGCTTTACTGTCTCTAAATTTCTTACATCCATTCTCAATATATAAAAAATACTCTTCAGGTCCATCGAATGCTAAGTGTGTTCTTTATAAAAAATGATTTGATATCCATATGATATAACTATCTATCCATATGATATAATTATCATATCATTTTGATGTGTCACTGTAATCTTAAAATTATATTATTATTTCAAAGTTTCTATATCGATAACAACAACAGATTTTTCAAATCTATTTTTCTGACCAGTGGTTTATCATGATCTTTATCTCTACTTGGTGATGTTTCTGATGATAAAAGCACACTAGATTGATCTAACAAAATCAATTCATCCATCATGAATCAGAAAGACTCACTTTATCATAGATGATTATTATTAATATTATAGATGTCATGGATCATGGATCAGAAGAATCATATGATGACGATGATAATGATGATTATAGATGCAGTTAAAAGCATATTGTTTCTGCCTATAGTTTCTAAAAACTGTATTGAATGGAGTATGTATGATGTTTATGTGTATGCAGATGTTTGAAGGAAGGAGCCCTGGACTTCATCATTAAACCTCTGAATCTGGAGGATGTAAAGAAGATAAAAAGGTACATCATGCAAATGCAATCACTGCGTGCAGCAGCTATATTGTCTACTGTTACAGCGAAATTAATGAAGGTTCCATCGGTTAGGTTAGTGGGGAGATTAATCTCGGAGGGACGAACTAGAGCAAGGATTAAAGAAGTTACAGTTCCTTATTTCCATTGGCAGTTTTTTAACGCAACAATCCGGAATGATAAATGGGCTGTTCAGAGACTTCTTTCTCGTCCTGCCAAGTTAGGGTTTTCCTTGATCATGACTGAAATCTGTTCTTGTATAGTTTGTTTTGCACTTGCTTTTGCATTTAGTTGGAATAGATGGAAACCCTCTTATAAGCGGAAGTTTGAATCCGGAAATGAATTGTAATTTCCTATTACAGGATTTTAATGTCGCGAATGTTATTATTTAATTTAATTTCTTCTTCTTATTTTTTATTTCTACAGGATTTTATTTAATGTCCTGAATGTGGGAGATCAAAGTTGCTACCATTGCAAGTTGGCATAATCAAATTGCTAAATTATGACTCGCTTGGAAAAAAGTAATTCTTTGAGAGGCCGAATACATATCAATCCCATAACATCACTTTTTTGGCATTATTTTTGTTAAATGGAAATTTATGAGCCGATTTGGAGTATAGAAATTCAGATAGATATTATGTTTTGTCAATTTTGGAAAAGGTGATCTGATTGTCGTTTTAATAGTGTTTTAACCAGAGCTATGAGATTCCAGTGCCTTTTTATCTTCACAAATCGAAATTTTGTAATTAGATATAATTTATTAAATTTAAATGAAAACACATTATAAAATTTAAATGGAAATGAAATCGGTACCGTCGATAAATAGATAGATTTGTATTCGTTTAATAATTCCATATTATTGCGATATTTGTTTAATGTTTGTGTTACACTAATATGTGTTTATATTTTACAATTTGGGTGGACTAGCATCTTTGTTTTTCCTAGATTGCATGAGTATGAGAACCAACCATTCCTGACATACAATCCATTTAACTAGAAGAAGGTTTGTGACCTATCGGTGTTCACCAACCACAAGTTAAGTGACTATTCTAGTTACTTCATTATAGATTTGTTTATTTCATGAAGTTTATAAAGAATGCTTTGGCGGCTCCAATGGGGCCTTTAGGGATTCTGCATCCCCCTCCTTTAAAAGATATTCTTTTTTTCTTAAGGAACATCATGCACTCAAACCTTGATAAGGGAAAAAACAATGCGGGAAGAGCAGAGAGCCAATCTAGAACACAAGGAGCATGGAAGTTATCTCAAGAAACGAAAACCTAAAACTCCGAACCCGAACCTAGATATGAGACCTGCATCGAGAAGCAAAAGCGAGCAATGACTGCATCCCAAAAGCAAATTGGTGACCGAAGTACGAGGTTACGTCAGGAAATATTGGTGCTTACATGCAAGACCAAGCAATCATAGGTAAGTTCATGGGATTCTAGTCGACAGAAAAAGCCTTGATATGGTGGTTTGCAAATAAATGGAAACCGAAGGAACACATAGATATGAAGCTCGAAGGTTTCTTTAGAGCCATTTTCTCCACAAAAAGGGTTTTTGAGAGTGGTCCCATACTTTTTTAATTATGTCGGTTTCTATCTTCGATCTGGATCGACAATTTCAACCCTGATAAAGAATTTTTCAAAGGCTCCTTTATGGATCTAATTGTATTCTCCCCCACAATAGTACTGGGAGGAAGAAACACTAGTTGGTATTGGGAACACTTTGGGAAACTATGTTAAGATACATCAAAGGCAAGAAGGAGAGCTAGCTATACCTCTTTTGAAAGAATTTGTGTGTATTTAACATCTTAAAAGTTCTTCCAGACTGAATTTGTCTCAGCTCTCAGGACACTGCGTGGATCCAAACTAGATCGATTATGAGCACATACCATAATGCTATTGGGATTGCCATGAACATGGGCATCTCTTTCGAGATTGCTCGTTTAACGACCCTCCAAAAAATGATAAGAAAGATGAACCCTGGAATCAGAAGAGATTCATCACTATCATGGGAAGAAGAAAGGGAGGAAGGAAACTCAATCCAACCAAGCCCTACACAAAATCCCCACCCAAAAATCGCTATGAGGTTCTAAGAGAAAATGCATATGACATCCAACAAGGCTGGGAAAAAGGAATGGAAGAAGGAAATCCCTCTAAAGGGACTAAAGCCACAGGGAAAACAAAGCTTGAGCAAGTAAAATGCAGAAGGACTGAGAAGACAAATCAAAGAAAGGTTATAGATGCGGAGGAAGAAATCATAGCAGAAGATGATGAAATGTTGGAATCCGAAGTAGGGGAAGACATGGACATTAGAGGTATGGATCTTCATGGTATCTTGGATGCTTATAATAAGGATGAAACGATCCATTCTAGAGAAGCAAATGACCCTCCTTAAAGAATACCTACAGAAAATAAAAGTTGAATCCCGCAAAGGGGAAGCTTAGAAGGAGGGCTTACTAGGTATTCAAACAAACTCTCCCAAGGAAAGGGAAAAAATCCTAAGAGAAGATCGCAAAAAATGGAGAATGAGTTACAATTAACTACTCAAGGATCTAGGAGATCGCCTCATCAATCAAGGTAAGTATCAATCTATTGCAAGCATGTTGGTCCTTACCCATCTCTCTAATTAAAAATGAAGATAGTCTCATGGAATATACAAGGTTTGAATGGGAATAGAAAACAAAGGGATATTTGAAACAAGATCAATAAGGAAAATATGACAATGGTAGTACTTGGAAACAATAGAAAAATGGTGTTGGAGAGTATTTCATTCAATTGCACTGGACTCCACGGGTGCAACAAGAGGATTGGATATACTTTGGAACCCCAAATCAACACTCCTTACTGACTTCTTCTCCACCCCGAGAACCATCATAGAAAAATCCCATCTATTAGACACTACAAATAAAGGCTTCCTCACTAATGTTTACAGTCCTCTTACTTCGGAAGACAAACTAAATTTCCTCCACTCTTTGCAAAAAGTAAGGGAGAATGTTCATAACCATCCTTGGATCATTGGGGGCGATTTCAATATGATCACTTCTCTCTTAGAAAAAAAAAGAGGAATTATAAGATTGTACCCAACATGCATGGCATTTAAAGAGACTTGATACATTTGCTAAAGCTAGTTGATGTGGATCTGAGGAATGGAAAGCATACATGGAACAATACAAGGAGAGGGCCCACCAAGTGGCTTCAAGGATAGATAGATTCCTTCTTTTGGAATCCCTAATCACTCAAGGCTTGATTGTTGATACTTCCATCATGTCTAGAGTAAGCTCAGATAATTGGACCATCTACTTTGACCTCGACTTATATGATAGGCCACGAAATCGACCTTTCCACTTTGAAATTTTTTGGCTGGAACATCCATACTTTCATGAAAATATGGAGCAATGGTGGCAAGTAATAGAGATAGACTATGGTTCCAGAATGTATCAGTCACAAAAAATGTTAGAAGTTCTAAAAGGGAAAATCAAAATCTGGAACAAAGAAGTTTTTGGAAATATCTTTGAAGACAAAATTTAGCTAGAAGAACAAATGGAAACACTGCAGCAAAATATTACACATGAGGGATATATAGATAAGGATGAAAGGGAGGAAAAAGAAATTAAAAAAAAATTAAACCTCAGACTCCAATAAGATGAATTACTTTGGAAACAAAAATATCGAATTAGATGGATTATGGAAGGAGAGAAAATTTGCAAATTCTTCCATAATTCAATGTTGCAGCATAGGAACTATAACATAATTTACTTGATTCAAGATGAGCATGGAAATGTTTTCCTAAAGCACGAGGATATTGAATAATCTCTCATCATCTTCTACAACAACCTGCTAGAAAAACCCCAGGGAGATAGAGAAGAAGCCATCACCAAGATCACACAACATATCCCTCCTCTTGTCATTGAATAACATAATCACAGTTTATTTAGAGAGATCACCTTGGAGTAAATTGAACAGGAAACCATGTAAATGGATCTAGATAAATCCCTTGGTTCGAATGGGTCTACAACAAAAAAAATTCATTCCTATTGGCCTATAATTAAATAAGAATCTTGATAAGTGGTGGAGGAATCTCATAGAAGATTGGATATCTTACCATCCTTAAGCTCCATTTTCCTTACTCTTATTTCTAAAGAAATTGGAGCCAATGAGCCAAGCAAATTTCATCCCATATCCCTATGCAGTGTGATATACAAAATTGTCACCAAGGTCATAACCAATAGGCTAAAACTGCTCCTACCAACTCGCATCTTGGAGGAGAAAAGTGGATATGTCAAAAGTAGGAAAATACTAAATGGTATAAATCTAGCCGGCGAGATTATTCATTCATTGAAAGACTAAAAAAAGTGGGAATGATGATAAAGCTATACATGTCCAAATATTTTAACAAAATAAGCTGGCTTTATATCTACACACTACTCTTGGCTTTTGGATTCTCAGAAAACTAGACAAGATGGATAATGAGTTTAACATCCTTGTCTTTTTTATTTATTCCTGTAAATGGCTCACCATCTAGAAATTTCTCTCCATTGAGGGGCATGAGGCAGGGCGACCCTCTATCTTCGTTTCTTTTCATTTTAAAGGTAGAAGGCCTGGGACACTCATTAAAAGTGGCAGTAGTTGAAAATAAAATCATATAAATTTGAGTTCATGGGGACAATATGGACTCCTCCCACCTCCAATTTGTGGATACTGGATAATACTATGTTAATGGAAACCCTGACTATTAAAAAAGAAAAATAAATACAAGACATCTCGAGACACTTTATCCAAGGCTGCTTTAGGTACTTCTATTAATCACAACAAGTCTCACATTTTAGTTTTCAACACTCCTCTTGTTGTTCAACTCCATATATCAAGAATCCCGGGTTTCCAGTGGAACTCTCTTCCTTCCAAATATTTAGGTGCCTCCTTTATTGATAGTGTTTTTTAACATCAACCTTGGAAAGCATTGTGGAAAAAATGGGAAAAAAAATCTCCAGCTGGACATTTCGGTCTCTCAACTTGGATAGAATATTAGTCCTTTTGAAATCAATCTTACACAACATTCCTACCTACCTCTTATTAGTTTTAGTTGCTCCCAAACAGATCTTAAAATTTATTCACAATCTATAACGCACCATCCTTTGGGGAGGAACTAAGAAGTTACAAGAAAATGGGCTATCATAGCTTGGTTTGTGGTATGCAAGCCAAACAAATTATGATGATTAAGTATTTGGGACCCAAATATTGAACGCGAAGCGTTGGGGGCCAAAACATGGTGGAGATGGATAAAATGAGCAACAACATTATGGAGAAGGAAGTATGCCCCTAATATGAAGGAATGCGATCTAATAAGATTGGGTGGGGAGGATAGCAACTTTCCCATCTGGAACTTAGCATGGAAGAATCAAAAATTAATCCAAAATCATAGTTTATGGGAAGTCAAGAATGGAGACACCACTCTTTTATGGGAAGAATCTTGGAATCATAACCCCAAACTTTGATGTACCACCACATAACAACAGGGAAATGCCTCTATATTTTTTTAGAAAGATGTACGCAGAATTTGTTTTGGGGAAGCATGTTAATTATTTTTATATCTTGGAGTACCAATGCTTTGGGATGGGGATGCCTAAACAATGTCCCAATGTGAGGCACATAGATCCCAATCTCCCAGTATCTCCACCTCGCAGGAAACTACCCAGGCCATTTGTGCCGCCTGCACATCAATTGGTCCCAAAGACACAAGAGTCATTCCTACTGTTGGCATAGGTGGTTGTTCACCATAGCATGTATCTTCAAGGTACGTACTAGGAAGGGCCATCCGAGCCACCATCTATGGGTGGAGTAGATCCACCACCTCCCAATGGGGTATATCCACCACCTCCCGATGGGGTAGAGCCACCACCTTCTAGTGGTCGAGGAGCATCTAATAGTGGCACTAGACCTGGAAATCATGAGCACATATGAGAGCCCCACCCATACACAGTATGCAGTCATCCTTGCTTTGGTCTGTCCAGATAGATGATAGCTTTACTGGGTATTTTACACAAGTAAGTAAATGGTTAACAATTTAGTGTCATTTGTAAATTATTTTTCCTTACTATAGACATATAGAGATTGCTAATATTTTTAATGGTTTTAAAAATTGTAGTTGCTACAAGAAGGGGACAAGGGGCAAGAATTTTCCATTGATGATGCAGAGGATAGTCTAGAGGCTCATGCACCAGAACCATCTGATCTACAAGATGTTGTCATGCCTTCAACGGAAACAACTCACACTGAGGTAGCTATTTCAACATGACATTATTTTAATACATGTTATTTTGTTATCACATGTTACTTAATTAATGCTACACGATCTAATATTTACAATTTTCTAAATTGTAGGTTGTAGATCCCCCTCAGAGGGAAATGATTTCATCTAGTGAGATCCCCCTGGTGGGAATACAAGAGCTAGCGTGCCCATAGAGACACAACGGGTGGCAGAACGTTTCTTAGAATTGATTGAAGTATACAGTACATCGATATGTATTTCATCATTGTCAGTTTGTTAATACATGCTATTTCATTAACCAGTGCATTTCTAACTATGTCAGTAATTGGTGATTGTAGCCACCAACTTCTATATTTAGGAAACAATCAGCAATTTCCTCTCCTTGTAGTCCAAATGTGCAAAATGTACTAGTGTATAATAGAGGCTCTACTCCTAGAAAGGATGTGGATGTCCTCTATAACAGACACACGGGAGATCCATCTACCCCTCACCTAACAAGGGTCATTGATGTTGCAATTAGTGCTGCATCTGTAATAGCGACAAGTCATACAAAGGTAACTATTTCAACAATTACAATGCATAGTATTTAACCATGTTACTGTATTTTTTATTCATGCATGTCTAACTATTTCCCCTTTTGGTGATTGTAGCCAATAGCAACAGTAGTGCCCGACCCGCCCGCTCAATCAATTGTTGTGACCAAGTCTCCTCTTGTGGTGAGATGTTCATTAATGATCAAGTCCTTTTATTCAATTTATGCAAACATGTTGATCAATGTTGAATTGTTGAATTAATTGAGATATGATCTTTTATTTGTAGAGCACAACTATAGAGAGGCCTTCCATGAGCACACCGCATGTATCTATACCCCATGAGTATTTGGTGAGTGCTTGTCCTAAATAATTTGACCATAAGTTAATTTTTTAAGTTTGTTAATGGTAGGGTATTAGTGCAGTTATTTGATAAAAATAAGGATCTTTTTTTTGCAGACTCCTAAAATGCAGAGTGATCCTAGGGAGATGGTTGATAGAGGAAAGTCGGGGAAACACAAATGAAAGATTGATTTTTGATGTCTCATAGTCCTGGATATATGTATTTTGACATACATGTAAATTCTTGTACTTAGGGATACATGTACATTGACTGACCATTTAAGGGCCGACTACTTTGCCATATTTTGTATTACAAACATTCGAATATCAATGCGTGATACAATATATTGCATATTTTCTCTTGAGTTTCCACTTGCTCTTGTGATGATTTATCTCTTCCACAAATTCATAAATTAGCTATTGAAATTTATATAATTACATTTTAAGCAATATTTATTCTCTCACATTGATTGCATTGATCAAGTAACATCTCACCATTGTGTTATGAAAACATTATCTCAATGGAACCAACTAATAATATCTTTCAATAGTTCAATGAACTCAGTACATGCTTGCTAATTTGATATCTAATTTAAAATTGTGGTTTTTGTCAACTCCAAGGGTTCATACTTATTGATCAGGATTATGGTTGCAAGGAAAAAATGTTGTGAGGAAAAAACAAAAGTTAACAAAATAAGTCAAAATATGTTTGAATAACCTCTGTCATGTAAAACATGCTACGCATATCATCAATGTAAGCCTATGAAATTTTCACAAACTAAGAGGAAGTCTAATATATGCTACACATTTCATCAATGATACCGTATTTCATCAAACGATACGTACTTGAGCATCTATGAAGTTCGGTTGAAGTGTGCCTACTCTAGCATGATAAAAACAATGGCAAAGTATCAAGTACAATTGCAAGGAATGCATGAACTAAAGTGTAATAAAATTCATTGGGCCTTCATGTACATATGGTCAAATATATGTAACAAATATACCCTAGTTTGTTCCAATATGCTAACCAATAGTTGGTCATGAATTCACTCTCATAAAATCATTGAAGATATAAACCCTATCCTTACTAAACCATAGTATGTAAGATCCTGGTTTGTGCTTTACCTCTTTCATATGTCCATTTTCCACTTGTGATAATGCAAAAGTAATCATACAGAATCCATGGAAAATGAAATACCTAACTAGTTTAATGATATTCCTTGATAATCAGTTGTTTTGATGAAGGAAAATAAGATGTTCTTGGTCTTATGTTTGTAAAAAGGATGGATTATCCTCATATGAAAATGTATTTAAAATTGAATGTACTTGATTGATACAAATGATGATGTAATGGTTGTTCATTGTGATTTGGAAAGTATTCCCCCATAAATTGATGGAAAAGGTTCATGGTGACTTTGATCTAAAAATTATAGCAAGGATCAGAGGGATATCATCGATGAAACATCGCCTCCATTTTTTATTTGGAACTTTGAATTCTTAAAAATGACATTAATTACTCAAAATGCAAATATAGTGTAACACTAAGGAGATGTTAAATGACATGGCACACTAAGGACATAGCAATCTACCAAGGGTGCAGTGTGGTAGGTTTGATTTCCACTCTTTGAATGTCTAGTTCTAGAATCAAAATCAAAATTTTGCAAATTTGACCCCCATGTGCAAAACTGCACAGTCCCTTACTGAGCAAAACCCTAGTTTCCAAAATTGACCTAAAATTTGACACCTGAGCCATGGGACCGGAAGAGAGGGGAACCCCTAGCACTATCCCGATGTCTTGAATCCAATGGATTCGATGGTTTGTTGATTCGAGCCACAATCATCATTCTATGGCTCGTTCCAACTCGCATCCCAAAGGCCTTCAGGGACACCAGTTGGATACCTACCGGGGCATAGAATTCTAACCGTGCAACAAAATTGGTTTCCGAGAAGTCCTGCAAGTGTGTATAGGAAGGTTCCAGCTGGGAACGCTAGCCATAAGTCTTCGGTCGATGATTTTGAAAAGTTGAACCCCATGTGCAAAAATTGCACAGTCCCTTACTGATCAAAACCCTAGTTTCCAAAATGGACCTAAAAGATGACACCTGGGCCATGGGACTGGAGGAGAGGGGAATCCCTAGCACTATCTTGATGTCCTGAATCCAAGGGAGTCGACGGTTTGTCGATCCGAGCCACGATCATCATTCTATGGCCTGTTCCAACTCGCATCACAAAGTCCTTCATGGACACTAATTGGATACCTGTTGGGGGCATAGAATTTCAACCGTGCAACAAAACCAGATTATGGGAATTCCTGCAAGTGTGTTTAGGAAGGTTCTAGATGGTAACTCTAGCCATAAGTCCCCGGTCGACGAGTTTTCAAAGTTGACCCCTATGTGCAAAAATTGCACAGTCCCTTATTGAGAAAAACCCTAGTTCCCAAAATGGACCTAAAATATGACACCTAATCCATGGGACCGGAGGAGAGGAGCACTCTTAGCACTATCCCAATGTCCTAAATCCAATAGAGTCGACATATTTTCGATCCGAGCCATGGTCACCATTCTATGGCTTGTTCCAACTCGCATCCCAAAGGCCTTGAGGGACACCTGTTGGATACCTACCGGGGGCATAGAATTCTAACCGTGCAACAAAACCTAGTTCTAGGAAGTCTTGCAAGTGGGTCTAGGAAGGTTCCAGCTGGGACCACTAGCCATAAGTCCCTGGTCGATGATTTTTCAAAGTTGACCCCTATGTGCAAAAATTGCACAGTCTCTTACTGAGCAAAACCCTAGTTTCCAAAATGGACATAAACGATGACACCTAATCCATGGGACCAGAGGAGAAGTGCGCTCCTAGCACTATCCCAATGTCCTAAATCCAACGAATTTGACAGTTTGTTGATCTGAGACACGGTCATCATTCTATGGCTCGTTCCAACTCGCATCCCAAAGGCCTTTAAGGACACCTATTGGATACCTACCGGGGGCATAGAACTCCAACCGTGCAACAAAACCGGGTTCCGAGAAGTCCTGCAACTGTGTCTAGGTATGTTGCATATGGGAATGCTATCCATAAGTCCCCATTCGATGATTTTTTTAAAATTTGACTCCTATGTGCAAAAATTGCATAGTCCCTTACTGAGCAAAACCCTAGTTTCCAAAATGGACCTAAAAGATGACACCTAATCCATGGGACCAGAGGAGAGGGGCACCCCTAGAACTATCCTGATGTCTTGAATCCAATGGAGGTGAAGGTTTTTCGATCCGAGACACGGTCATCATTCTATGGCTCATTCCAACTCGCATCCCAAAGGTCTTCAGGGACACCTGTTGGATACCTACCGAGGGCATAGAATTCCAACTGTGCAACAAAATTGGGTTCTGGGAAGTCTTGCAAGTGTGTCTAGGAAGGTTCCAGTTGGGAACACTAGCCATAATTCCTCGATCGATGATTTTGAAAAGTTCACCCCTATGTACAAAAATCGCACAGTCCTTTATTGAGCAATACCCTAGTTTCCAAAATGGACCTAAAAGATGCCACCTAATCCATGGGACCAGAGGATATGGGAACCCATATCACTATCTCAATGTCTTGAATCCAATGGATTCGATGGTTTATCGATCCGAGCCATGATCATCATTCTATGGCTCGTTCCAACTCGCATCCCAAAGTCCTTCAGGGACACCTGTTGGATACCTACTAGGGGCATAGAATTCCAACCATGCAACAAATCGGGTTCCGAGAAGTCCCACAAGTGTGTCTAGGAGGGTTCCAGTTGGGAACACTAGCCATAAGTCCTCGATTGATGATTTTGCAAAGTTAACCCCTATGTGAAAAAATTGCACAATCCCTTACTAAGCAAAACCCTAGTTTCCAAAATGGACTTAAGAGATGACACCTAAGCCATGGGACCAGAGGAGAAGGGAACCCCTAGCACTATCTCGATGTTCTAAATCCAACAGAGTCAACGGTTTGTCAATCCGAGCCACGATCATAATTCTATGGTTCATTCCAACTCGCATCCCAAAGGCCTTCAAGGACACCTGTTGGATACCTACCGGGGGCATAGAATTCCAACCGTGCAAAAAAATAGGGTTCCAGGAAGTCTTGCAAGTGTTTTTAGGAAGGTTCCAGCCGAGAACGGTAGCCATAAATCCTTGGTCGATGATTTTGCAAAGTTGACCCCTATGTGCAAAAATTGCACAGCCCATTACAGAGCAAAACCCTAGTTTCCAAAATGGACCTAAAAGATGACACCTAAGCCATGGGACTGGAGGAGAGGGGAAACCCTAGCACTATCCCGATGTCCTGAATCCAATGGAGTCGATGGTTTTTCCATCTGAGCAAATACTACCATTCTATGGCTCGTTTAAACTCACACCCCAAAGGATTTCAGGGACACCTACAGATGGCTATATAAGAGAAAATACAACAAAATAATAATAAGCATGGGAATAGTGATAATGAGCATGGAGATGGTGATGGTGATAGTGAGCATGAAAATGGGCATGAGGATGTAGATATTATGGTTTACTTAGATGGCAAAAAAAAACAAAGAAAACAAATCCATGAAAAAACTTGTGCAATTTATCAAGTTGTACCAAGTCTGCAATTTATCAAGCTATCAAGCTATCAATGTTTGGCTAGGATTTCTAGGCCCGTTTAAACTCCAGAGGAAATGTGTTCGACCTCTATGATTGAATGGGGAGGATGGCCCTACTGAAATAAATGTATTGAAACTAATGGCATGTCCTTTCAATGCACAACTTTCATTTCGTGCCTCCAATTTCATTTAGGTCAAGTGTCTCAAGGAGAGATGGAAAATTCATCCTTGGGCATAATAACCAAACCAAGCAACAAAATTGAATGTTGTAATTTTTGGAAAGTGTGTTTGAGAGATACCAACATGAGTGCATTGTCCATAAACTCTCATGCAAACTTTTTATGAGTTTGACATTTGAATGCAAAATATTCTTTTGCTTAATCCCCATGAAAAATATCTAGAATCCACAAAACATTCTCATTCTTGGGGATTATTTAATGGATATTAGGTATTCAGTAGCATGGATGGGTATTGATCCCTTTAAAATAGTTGTTATGGAAACAATAGCCTCTCATGCTAAACCTTGATTCTTAGGATCAAGCACCATGTATGAGCCCTTGAACCACATGTGTATGTTAATTATCACTTGCAAGGGTGATATGGGTACCATGACTACATTACTTGTGAACCAAGAGTGGGTCTCTAGGTCTACCAAGGTTAAGGGAGGACAACAAGGGTTTTGTTTCCTAAATGCTACTTCTCAAATTCAATATCCATGAAACATGCCTAGAATCAATACAATCTTTGTCAAAGATGAATTAAGGGGTTTAGAATACAAATTATGGTTTCTTGGACTCTTGTGCATATTTGTAGCACAATGGTTTAGATACAAATGGATGCACATGAATATATGAAGTTTTTTTGGCATGCATATATTAGGATTAGGTTGCTATTGTTTTTTTTTGCATGCATATATATTGGGATTATGACTAAGTTTTTTGGCATGGTTTCTAGGTTTCTATTGTTATGGATTAGGTTGCTAAGGTTATATTTGTGTTTCTAGGGTAGACTAGATTTCTAAGGCTAGATTAGGTTTCTATGTTTTTGGTTTGGGTTTCTAGGTTTCTAAATTAGGTATCCAACAGTTATATTTGTGTGGATGATGGATGAGAATCTTACGGTGAAAAAGGGGATGGTTATGGTGAAAACATAGGTAGGAAGAGCACGGTGGTGATGTTCATGGTGGCATGGTGATGGAGACAACGACCATGGGGATAGTGATAATGAGCATGGAGATGGTGATGGTGATAGTGAGAATGAAAATGGGCATGAGGATGTAGATATTATGGTTTACTTAGATGGGAGAAAAAAACAAAGAAAAAAAATCCATGACGAAACTTGTGCAATTTATCAAGTTGTACCAAGTCTATGCAATTTATCAATCTATCAAGCTATCGACGTCTGGATACAATAGTCAAGATATTAATGTCAATAATCAATGAGACCACAAAAAAAATCATAGCATACATGTACACCACATACCTATAACATAGTACACAATAAAACATGCAAACCACATACTGGATTACCTACCTATGGTCATTCGACTAGACCATTAGGATCACCTCGAATACCAAGGGTTTCTTTTAACCTCTTGTGCTCAGAGTAAGGAAATAAATATCGTGCCTTTGATGATTTCTTCCTTGGCATTGTTTTCAGGTGGAGGTTTGTGCCAATAACTAAGTTTGTATAATGGTATACAATCTCACTGTTAACTTTTCAGAATTTACTTCAATCTGATCTAGGATCTTAACTGAGAGAACAACATGTACAGCATATCTACAGTATATCAATCATGGAGACAATAATGCAAGCACACAAGAGACACAAAGATTTACTTGGGGAAAACCATAAAGGTGAAAAACCCCAATAACTTCCTCAGAGATAGATAGAGCAATGATACAACCAACCATAAGAGATAGACACAACCTAGCAACAGATCCTCCTCCTCCATAAGTGCGCCACTCCTCCTTGAGTGCATGAGTGAGAAGTGAGTGAGCAAATAGAGTGCCTCCCGCACTCTATTTACACTTGACTTGACTTGCCTTTTTACCTAACTCATGTAGGCTCGAACTTAACCACATAACATAATGCTGACTGGGCCGACCCCCAATAGGGTGGTCTAATAACCCTTTGACCCACATGGCCGACCCCCAATAGGGTGGTCTAATAACCCTTTGACCCACATGACTTATACAGGGCCGACTCCAAACAAGGTAGTCTAATAACCCATCAAATATAAGCTACGACACTTACAATATAAATGACGACACTTCCGTATAGAGGAATAATAACATCTCTATAGGAATACAATATACATATATGAGAAATACATTCCGAAGTTACATATACATCAACACTCCCTCTTAACTAGGAAGGTATTTCTTAGCACAGTTCTTCTAGCACAAGTCATCTTCTCTGGATCATCGTCACTGGATAATTGTCATCGAGTCATCATCATCGTCACTGCTGCTGCTATCTCAATCAATCTCTAAATCTACTCGTCATAGGAAGTTCTACAGAGCCAGTCCTTTTTCATACTGGATGTAGGCCCACCACCTGCAGGTCTTCGTCATCACTGGCCATACTGTGGAATTCTCAGGACTTATTACGTGCGTCACAAAACCTCGAAAGAGCATCCCAGGATGTTACGGGTACACAACTCCGACCTGTAGGATCTCCCAGGGCGCTATTACATGTGACCCCACCACAAAACCTCGAAAGAGCATCTCAGGATGTTACGGGTACACAACTCCGACCTGAAATCTCCCAGGGCACAAATTACATGTGGTCCACCACAAAAGCTAGCAAGAGCATCTCAGTATGTTACGGGTACACAACTTCGACCTGAAATCTCCCAGGGCACAAATTACATGTGGTCATGGCAAAACCTCGCAAGAGCATCTCAGGATGTTACGGGTACACAACTCCGACCTGAAATCTCCCAGGGCCCAAATTACATGCCATAGAACAAAACCTCGCAAGAGCATCTCAGGATGTTATGGGTACACAACTCCGACCTGAGATCTCCCAGGGAACTATTACATGTCCTCCCAGAGCAATGTCTCGAAAGAGCATCCCAGGCTGTTACGGGTACACAACTCCGACCTATAGGATCTCCCAGACATGCTCATCTGCACAACCTGATCCACGGCCATAGAGTATCAACCTGATACTCACCATACATCATCCTGATGTACTTATGATCGTCCTGATCATCATCACTGCAACGTCCTGCTGCATGTCATCTCGAGCAACATCCTGAAGTTCATCATCCATGATCATCCTGATCATTACTGCAACATCCTGTTGCATGTCATCTGGAGCAACATTCTGAAGCTCATCATCCATGATCATCCTGATCATCACTGCAACATCCTGCTGCATGTCATCTGGAGCAACATCCTGAAGCTCATCATCCATGATCATCCTGATCATCACTGCATCCACCTGATGCATACCAAGTATCTACTTGATACATATCATCATACATGATCCATCTGATCATCAATGCATCCACCTGATGCATGCCAAGTATCTACCTGATACATGATACATATCACCATACATGATCCACCTGATCATACAATGTATCCACCTGATACATATACAGATACATGGTCCAAGCATCCAACATGATGCACATACAAAATACATACACATGATCCAACTGATCATATCCAACATCCAACATGATGCATACATACATAAATGATCCAACTGATCATATCCAGCATCCAACATGATGCGTACATACATAAATGATCCAACTGATCATATCCAGCATCCAACATGATGCGTACATACATAAATGATCCAACTGATCATATACAAGCAGAAACCAGAACATCATCCTGATGCCCATTATCCAGTGCTTACATCCACAACCATGTGAAGGATCCTCCTTCCAACATGCTTGGAATGGCTTCAGCAAATGTGTCCATCACTTCTTCCTCAAAGTGTCCTCGATCTGAAGAATGCCAAGCCTCTCTCTGAAGTACTTCGAACTTCACTTTGGCTAGCGGCTTCGTCAGCACATCTGCAATCTGCTCGTCTGTCGCAACATATAGGAGCTTCACAGCTCCTCTCTGCACCATATCCCTGATATAGTGATATTTGATCTCTATGTGTTTCGACCTGTCATGAAACACTGGGTTCTCAGAAAGCTTCACACAACTCTGGTTATCACAGATGATACCAGTAGCCTCCAACGGGAGATCAAATAACTCAGACAGTAGCTTCCGTAGCCATACTGCCTCACAACTAGCTGAACAGGCTGCAACATACTCTGCCTCAGTTGTACTCAGTGCTACGCAGGACTGATTCCTGCTAAACCAAGAGATCACACCTGATCCCATACTGAAGCAACACCCAGATGTGCTCTTCCTATCTGCAGCACTGCCAGCCCAATCTGAATCAACATAACCCTGCAGGTTAAACTTTTGATTCTCCTCATACCTGAGCCCATAATCCACTGTACCCTTCAGGTACCTATGAACATGCTTTACAGCAACCAGGTGAACACTCCTCGGATCTGTCAGGAACTGGCTCAATGTGTTCACAGCAAAGCAAATGTCTGGTCTCGTGTTCGTCAGGTACATCAAGGACCCAATCATCTGACGATACATAGAGACATCAACTGGCTCAGATGAAGCATCACATAGAAGCTTCAGATTTGAAGCCATAGGTGTGGCCATGGCCTTGTAGTCCATCATCCCGAACCTTTTCAGGATCTCTACTGCATACTTCCCTTGTCCAAGGAAGATTCCATCACTCTGCCACACCTCCATGCCAAAAACAAATAGTGCATCAACCCCAAGTTCTTCATCTCGAACTCGGCAGTAAGCTTCCGCTGTATGTCGGCAATCAATCTATCTTCACCTGTAACAAACAGGTTATCCGCATACAACTATTCAAGAAAGCTGTCTTGAAATCCATCTAGTGTATCTTCTATTTCATCACTTTCATATTTCTCTATGCTGCCATCTGCAGCATGCTTGATCTTGATAGATCCATATGGAAGTCATAACAAACTTCCCTTCAGGTCTTGGGACTACATCCCAAACATCATTCTTCATGATCGACGGATCATGGCATTCCATTTCTTCATCCCAGATCCTGGGAACTTCAATATCTTCAATATTTTCAATATATATCTTTGTTGCTGGAACAAATGTTGTAGTCCTTTTGTAGGTGAAGATATACGATCTTTCCTACAAAACAGGTTAAATTGCATGATTAGAAACATCTCATAATTTTCAGAACAAATTCTTACACATAAAGAAATATGTCATAAAGTCATGCAATCATCTTAGCCAATGCTTTAATACAACATTTATCCATATCCCGTAACTTTCTAGATGCCTTCCAATCTCTACCAGAACATTGTTAAGAGTGTGCACAACTCCCAACATGTCAGCAAAGAGGTTTCATTCTAGATAAGTAGCAATGGAATGTTGTAAAGTGCCATAGGCTACTTACCCATGCATATTCGTAGTATACTGTTCATCAATGCAATTATTCTAATGTGCATAATACACAACCTAATTCTAGGAACATCAGTATATACATCATTGAACAGTTTTATTTAAACAAACAAATATGCAAGAAATTAAAATACTTATCTTTGTTTGTTCGTTGGATGGACTCCCTCTGAGTCTTTGCTTCCTTACAGGAGCTGTTGGAGTCCTAATCTGAAGTAGCTTCTTCTACACCTTTCTGTTGTGGAAAGATGGTCAACTCCCTCTGAATATCTGCATCCTTGCAGAAACTACTGAAGTGTGTTCCTTTGCTTTCTTGCAAGAACAACTGGAGTGTGCTCCCTCTTGATCTTTGCTTCCTGGATTACCTGTCCTTGAACTTACATTCATCCTTGGTCCCTATGCATGCTTATTAGTATCATGATTGTGTTATCCTTGTGAACTCATATAAAATCATACATTCATTAGTATACTTTTAAAACACAATAATCTTAAGCATGTATAGTCATGATCATTTCAAACAGAAAATAATAAGCATTAGCATTCAAGGTTTATGTAGGATTCTTATGGTTAGTCAAATCATAAGAAACATAACATGTCTAAACCTGTAATTACTCAAACCTATGACTCTTCAGGTTAGTTGAATCATTAATCAAGATAAGAGATATAATATGCATAAAACCTGTGATTATTCAAACCTATACCTTCATGATTCTTCTGGTTAGTCATATCATCAATTATGGTAAGAAACATAATATGCATACAGCCATGACTTATTCAAACCTACGACTTCATGAATAATCATTATCAAACAACACAACAGTATAAGATCCTAACACAAGTTAGGATTCTATCTTGATATAGGAAAAACATACCTGGATTAGCATGCTAGCTATTTATGTCTAACATACTCACATGATGTCTTCTTGTTCTTCTTCAATGACTTGTGCTAGTAACCTGTATATCTCATAGGTTAACTATTACAAAATCAAGTTATACATACCTCGTAAATGGATCTTCTATAAGATCCATGACAATGGATGAATATTTGTCCTCATGTTATCATGATCATATGTTCTTGGACTGGAACATGATTTGTCTTTCTTGGTGTACCTTTCATGTTAGTAGACAACATAAACCTCATACAACACCATAATGCATTAGTACAGTCATAAGTGTCAACACCCTAACCAATGAATATCTTCTATCATGCATTCATAATTTTGTTAAGGTGATACGACAAATCTAAAATCAAAATTGTACTAACCGTAATAACATGAAGACAAACATACCATAAACTTAAACATGGACAAATATCGAAACATACCTTGATGAGTCATACCTGTCGAGATCGCTTGTAATCTTCTTATGTAAGGCCTTAGCCTCATCTCCCTCTGAAACAAGAACTTCTTTACTTATGTCGGTGACCAATCCATCTTCTTTTAGGATTAACCCAATCCACTTGATTTGCAAGAACTGGACTTCGAGCTGGATATGGGTTTGTCAGAGAAACCCCAAAAAATTCAAACTTTGAATTTCAAACTTCTGACAGGATAGAAATATGTGCCTTGATGAGCTGATCAAGTTGGTATATTCAGAATTTGAAAACTGCAACGTTTCACTCAATTTTGCCTTTGAAACTTCTGGATTCACTGGACGTGACCCTGAACTGGGGTTTGATGAAGCCCACTCTTCTGCCCAATCCAAATGTTTGATCCAAATCTCTAAGCTTCTATTTTTCTGAGGAGCTTCCAGCCGTGGTCACAGATTTAAAAAATTCCCATTTTTACAGAAGCCCTAATTTTCCACTTTTCTGATCAAAGTCCCGAACTAGGGTCTAATCAAGCCCGGCCTTCTGCCCAACCAAAAATTCTGATCTTGGTCTCTAAATTTCTATTTTGATGAGTATCATCCAGCCGTGGTCTCCGATTACAAAAATTCCAAATTTCTCCGAAGCCCTAAATTCCGGAAGCCATGAATGAAGGTACTTAAAAATAATTCTGTTTTGACAGAAATATGTACCTGATTGTTTCTAGTGTAACTCTGAAATTTTTGATCCACAGGGTCTGAAAAAGTTTTTTGAGATAGCCTGACCTGTTATATTTCCATCCTGATAGGTCTGACCTCAATTGGATTCTCTGAGAGAGAGTTATGCCAAATGTCGCAACGTGACATGTTTTGGGATAAAACAGAAGAGCGAACTTGTACGGCGTGCCACATGTCATTGTTTGAACTTCGGCCTCTGAAAAAATTTATTGAGATATCTTGGCCTGTTATCTTTCCATCCTGACATGTCTGACCTCTATTGGACTCTTTGAGAGAGATTTATGCCAAGTGTCGCAACGTGACCTGTTTATGGGATAATACAAGAGAGCGAACTTGTACGGAGTGCCACGTGTCACTGGTTCAACTTCGGCCTCTGAAAAAGTTTTCTGAGATAGTACAGTCTATGCAATACCTGTCACTTTTCACGAAATTTCATTTGGAGCTTCCTAGCCCAAGTTATGACCTTTTTCCCAAGGTCACCTGATTTTGACTCAGATCTGGAAGAGGCAGAAACCCTATATTGTACAGATCATAAATCAAAAAGTACAACGAATTAGAGGTTGTCCTTTGGACACAAGGTACCTGGAGATTTAATATTCGTCCTGTAACAATTTCAGATCCGAAAAATTCGCCAAAACGGATTTATAGTGAAAGTGCTACGATGACTGGTTTTTGCTATATCAAGCCCTAGCATCGTAAGTGCAACAAGTGTCATACATGCCATATCATGCCTTCTTTCAGGCTAGCTCTGATACCATGTTAAATTTTCAGAATTTACTTCAATCTGATCTAGGATATTAACTGAGAGAACAACATGTACAGCATATCTACAGTATATCAATCATGGAGACAATAATGCAAGCACACAAGAGACACAAAGATTTACTTGGGGAAAACCATAAAGGTGAAAAACCCCAATAACTTCCTCAGAGATAGATAGAGCAATGATACAACAAACCATAAGAGATAGACACAACCTAGCAGCAGATCCTCCTCTTCCATAAGTGCGCCACTCCTCCTTGAGTGCATGAGTGAGAAGTGAGTGAGCAAATAGAGTGCCTCTCGCACTCTATTTATACTTGACTTGACTTGTCTTTTTACCTAACTCATGTAGGCTCGAACTTAACCACATAACATAATGCTGACTGGGCCGACCCCCAATAGGGTGGTCTAATAACCCTTTGACCCACATGGCCGACCCCCAATAGGGTGGTCTAATAACCCTTTGACCCACATGACTTATACAGGGCCGACTCCAAACAAGGTAGTCTAATAACCCATCAAATATAAGTTACGACACTTACAATATAAATGACGACACTTCCGTATAGAGGAATAATAACATCTCTATAGGAATACAATATACATATATAAGAAATACATTCCGAAGTTACATATACATCAACACTCACCTGGTCTATAATCTTCATATGTATACCCTTTTCTATTTGCTGAGTGGAAAACCTAGTTCAAATATTCTCCTTTTATAACCATCGACCTAATCGAAAAATAATTGGACTTAGAGTCCCAGAATGGGACATTTAGGGTTTGCTTCCCCTATAAGCAACGTGCCAACCAATAGTCGGTGCGCCATGCATTGCATATCGGGGAAACCACTGCGTATATGTGACTTGGAGAAAATATAGTGCCAACATTTCAGTCAACTAATTAGACACAACTAGTTGTAAAAAATATCAAAATATATACACAGCTAATTAGACACAACCAGTTGTCAAAAATATAAAAATATTAACCGAACTTGGTTGTATGAGATCTGATATGTGGTCATAGTCTGGTGGAATACTTGATTGGTCCTCCTCCAATTGGGATAATTATATATCTATTCGTCGACCAATGGGGAGTGATACACGGTCCCAGTTATCAACCCAATCTGTGGATTCACATTCATTCCATTCATCACTGTTGCATGGAGAACAAAAGCATGAGAGTTTCCTTGTCCACATTTCAATTATAGCATTGTCCAGTGTTCTAACTGAATGAAATTCACGAGTTCCTTGGATGGTCTTGCACTCATATAACTGTGATCGATCTACATCCACCACCTCCCAAAAATATCTATGTACATGTGCTTTCCTGGTTGAGTGATATTCTTGCCTTCTTTCTCCCTCCCCCATGACTGATCACACCATTCAACGATGGTTTTTTCATTTCGGATGAGTGATACATTTGTGAACTTCATTTCTTGCCTACGTAATGCAGTCTTGATGCACGCACCTACTCCATCACGTTCACCTTTTCCGTGTCCGGTCTCAAAATAATTCCAAATATGTGGCACCTTGTGCCTTTTGTGGATCATACACAACCATTGGAAGACACAGGAATTTTTGAATTTCCCTGCACAACCGTCAGACCAAATCCAATGTTGTTCCATCTATATATTGTTATCCTTCAAGTGATTGTAGAACATTTGAAAGTTGTGTTGTACAGAAGCCAAGTCGTGACACCTGTCATCACTTACGTAGAAGTGATACTCCTTCAATATAACCCTGCTGTCTTCAGTACTATCTGCCACATGTCTATAGGTGATATGGACCATTATGATGACCTGGTTTGAGTGATAGTATTGAATCTAAATATCATTTTGTGGTTGAAGAGTGTAGTTTTCCGCAAAATCGACCACTGAAAGGATAGTCCCACTAGGAATTGTATCCCTGCACGTTCTAAACTACTCATCTTGCCAACGAGCCACATGTACATGATTTACATATTGTTGTGTATTTTCAAAGAATTCCTCCTTGAAGTCACAAACCCGTACCTGGTAGATCAACAATAAAGACATATATCAATAGATTGTTACATATGAAATTGCAATCTGAAGAAAAAATAGTATTCAATAACTCATTACCAACTTGAGAAGTGACCAATTGTATTTTTTTTCTTTCGTTCCCTCCATCAATATCATACGTGACATATTTGAATGACTGCAAGTTCACCTCCTTCCTCCCAAGTTCATGCTCATCGATCACATGTATGCATTTTTCCAATAATGCCAATCCACCACACCCTAGGTATGTCCCATCTATGCAATTTTTTTGATAAAATGTGCAATCGTTTGGCCTGCTACACAAAATTCTATCAGAATAAAGTCTCTAGATGACATCGATGGTAATGTATTTGAGCATTCCTGCACAAGAGTGTTATGCAATACACGAAAAATATATGTATATGTGTCATAATAGTAACCATACTCAATGTGGTATCGACAACAACATGTGTTTATTTTAACATACCATGGTTTGCATTTTTCAAAGGATCTTTGGCCCAAGTTAAGTTCGTTATGTTCATTCCTAAATCTCCCATATAATTCTGTTTTTTCAAGAAAATGTTTAATGTGTGGTTCACGATCCTTTGAACCCCTTCTCAATTTTAATACATCTTTTTGGTTGGAAGAAGGTCTAGTGTTGTCATGCCAAAAATATTGCAGTAAATTATCCCTTTACCGCATCAATGAACTTCATATAAGAGCGTGGAAAACTATCAATGAAGGCCCAAACATCTGTTTGACTGGTTTCAAGTTGTTCTCTTCTAACACAATACCTACGAAGTGTCTTCACATTCAAATTAATAATTTTGGAGGTAGGTTTAAGAAAATGAAGTGCCCTAGTGTTTTTATTCACGATTGATTGTGATAACACACGACGAGCCGCATTACGATCCTTTGAGCGATATTTCTTTCCAATTGTACTAAATGCATCTACTAAACTTTTAACAATGTGAGAACTTGGTTCTAACTTTTTGGCCATCTTTATCCTTAACGTTCTTCTAACAACAACCATAAACCTAGATTTTAACAATGATAAAAATAGTTTGGACTTGTCCCCATCACATTTAGAATAAATTTTTTTATCAAGTATTTGTCGAGTTTGATAAGTGAATAGCACGTTTAGACAATGTACCTTCAAGTGAACTAATGAGAGTTTCACCAACCTGTATATGTTTTGGAGTTCTTCGGCATGTAGTTGCTAATGGAGGTAAGGGTGTTGGAACTGGAGCATGTAAAACATCACCAGGACGCTCTGACGTTTCAATAGGAGACTCTTGTCTTTCATTCTCTTGTTGGTAGTTGGATGTGGGAAATTGGACTTTTTCTTGGATGGCATCCCTAACATTTTCTTCTTTCATTGTAAATCCTTCATTCAATGCCTCCCTAACTTCGCCGCTTGTATAACCACAACCCAACAAGTCATTCACTACCATAGTATAAGGTTGACTTGATGTGGGAATTGAAACATCCCCCGATGAGCACCTATGTTTTACTTCTTGACTACTACCATGGGGTGCTTTTTCATCAAATGTTGTTGAAATTGAGGGCCCCTCTAGTGATTTTTTTTGTTTTTCTTGTCGTGGATGGGTAGGAACGACCGTGGCATCATCTACGGTTGGAATTGGATGAGTTTCCATGGAATTCCTTCGATTCCACATGTCCAATATTTTCTTTTCTCTAACTTCTTCCATGGTTTCTTGAGGATTCTCTTTCCTTTCCGATTTCCTTTTTCGATTGCGTGAATTCCCCATGATCACAATGAGCAATACTAAGAAAATAGATTCTAGAGGTGTGCTCAACTATTCAAATTTCCAAATTCTTTCTCAATTGTGAATATAGGTTCTTCAAGATTTCCCAATTGTGAATATAGATGCTTCCTCAATTGTGAATATATATTCCTCAAGCTTGCTCAAATGTGAAAGTAACTTCTACCTCACTTGTGAACGTATAAAATTCTTCATTTGTGAATATAGGTTCTTCAAGCTTGCTCAATAGTGAATGTAGATTCTTCTTCAATTGTGTTCATATAGATTCCTCAAGCTTGCTTGAAATTGTGAATGTAGAATCCTCTTGAAGCTTGCTAATTGTGAATGTAGAATCCTCAATTTCCAATGCTAACTATAGAATACTCTTCAATCTTGTTGATTGTGAACATAGAGTATCAAGCTTCCTCAATTGCCTTTATTGCTGATTGTGAACATAGAGTATGAAGTTTGTTTGCAATGCTATCGGGGAGACAAAGCGCAAACTTCAGGTATGAAATAGGAAGAGTATTCTGCTGAATTTTTGCACAGACAAAACGCGCTAGCGTTATGGGTACACAAAACACGCGTTATGGTAAACACAGAGCTCTCATGCTCAATAGAGGGAGATAGATCAAACAAACATAGAGCTCTTATGCAAACAAAGACCACACATGCAAATGTAGAGCACACAAGCAAATGTAGGGCACGCCAGCACAAGGGAGGTCGCACATGCAAACATAGTGTAGAGGTGAAGAATTATTGTACTTGTATAGGGTTTAAACTAAAGCTTAGAGGGCTAATGGTTAAAGGATTACAAGTAAACAATTAAAGGACTTAAGGGGTTTAGCAGTTTGGGATTTAGGGGTAAAGGGATTAAGGACTTTGGGCTTAGGGGATTATGTTTTAAGAGGTTAGGAATTGAGGTCCAAGGTGTTATAGTGTTAAAGGCTTAGGTAATTAGAGGATAAGGACAATAGTTAGGGGATATAAAGGGTTAATTACGGGACTAGGGATTTAAGGAGTAATACCTTTATAGATTAAAAAGGATTTAGGATCAACTATTAATGGGGTAAGAGATTATGTGTTAAGGGATTAGGTGCTTAGGGGTGTAGGGATTTAGGGGGTTTGGGACTTAGGACTTATGGGTTTAGGCCTTTGATTTCCCTCCCTTATCATTACTCTCCCAAACTCCTTCAATTTATGTCCTTTTCCCCCCATCTCGTATCTCTCTTCCTCTCTCACCCCCTTTATCTCCATTCAACACTTAAAAACATAAATTTGTAAAGTTAATAACGCACGCGCGTTATGTATATACAAAACACTCAAGTGTTTTGTATATATAAAATGCATGCGCGTTTCTTCTAACACCAAGCATGCCAACCAAAATATTTGAATTTAAATAGAACGTGTGCGCATTCCTGAGCACCTAATAACCCCCTCCTCACGTGCCCGCATGTCAGCCATAGTCCTATGTGGTTAATTCATACTTACGAAACCTGTTCTATGGAATTTACTGAACCATAGCTAGTTAGGCATTTCCACCATTTTTCTCAATATGCATGTTTTTCACCACTCTCTACAGCATGACATACATGACCATTATTGATGTAAGTTTAGGCATAGATAACATTTCTTATGCAGATTCCAAATATGTAATTTTTTAAAAACAATATTGAGATTTTCTATTTGTTTCCTAATTTTCTTGTGTCATCATTGCTTAAGTAAAAAAACATGTTGTTAGTTTTTCTTCCGTAACTTTTTCATTTCACAACCATTTAAAAAAAAATGGTATGCTGCACTAGTAGACACCGACATCTACATGGTATAAAAAATCCAAGTCAAAATAACTGCATTAAGACCTTCAAAGGCTGCACTCCCATTTGACGTACCGTTTTTGAGGTTTGATCACTTACATAATTAAAAAATAAAATAAAATAAACATTTAATTTTGGAAAAATATTGCTGCACTAGTGCTACGGGTTCTATACATGTCTACCAATTTTTGTAGCCTGAAACCATCATTTAGGCACTCAAAGGCTGCACCCACAAAAACATATACCTTATCATTTGCCAAAAAACTAAAAAGCAACTGTTAGAAAAGATGAAATTTGACATAGTTATGTAAATTTTCAATACTTAAAACTTATATATTCGGAAACATGACTTGATTTCCTACATTTCATCTTTTTTACTCGATGCAAGATATCTTGTGTAAGTATCTAAAAAAAAACGAAGTAAGTTGAGGGATGCATGATTTTTCAGTTTTCTATTGCATCTAACGCACCAAAAGTGACCCTCATTAGCTTGCACATTCCCATATACTTGTTGAAATTCTCAAATTTGTAATTGTCAAATTGCCAAAATTGCATTTTCCTAAAGTTGAAAATGCAATTTCTAAAAAAACATTTTTAATTGTTGAAATTGCATTTTTTTATGGTTCATGATCATTGAAATTGTAGTCACTCACTTGTTGAAATTGCATTTTTATTTTACATAATTCTCCTCAATTATAGGTGTTGAAATTCTCAAATTTGAAATGACCAAAATGTCTGAAATTGGAATTGCATTTTCCTCCAGTCAAAATTGCAATTGTAGTAATTTTCTTCTGAAATTGTAATTCTTGATCACTAAAATTACATTCAACCAATTGTTGAAATTTTACTTTTTGTTGAAACAACATCAATTTCTCCTCAATCATATACTTGTTCTCCTTAATCATATACTTGTTCAAATTGCTAATTTGTATTGCTTAAATTGAAATCTTGTTCTTGCAATTAATTGCAATTTCTTAAAATTTAAATGAAAAAAAATTCTTGCAAATGTAATTATCAAAATTGCAATCAATTGTTCAAATTGAAATTTTTGGATGCTATAATTTCAACTTTTACACCTCTCCAATTGTTGAAACTACATTTATTAGTCACTGGATTTGCAATCAATCAATAATAGTCAAGCAAGGTTGTTTCCTATCCCCTACATTTTTTGGTATTTACATGGACAAGGTTTTGTTGGCACAACTTATCTGGTATAGTCATCATCGCTCTTCGCTATGTTGATGATATTGTTCTTATGGAAAGGAGTCCCTATGATATTGACAAGAAACTATGAATTGTGAAGGATTTTTTCTCTAGTATGGGTATAACTATTAATACTATTTTTTATTTATGATAATCAAATCCCAAAATATCACCTATGATAATTTCATGTATGAAAACAACACCTTGGAGGAAGTGACTTCATACAAATATCTCATAATTGATCTTCATCATAAGCTTAACTGGAACCATAGCATTTAGAAAAAGATTAATCGAGAATGGGAAGCTTAATATTATAAACTTGAAAATTGTTGTAATGCAACATACCTCTGGCTTTGGGATAGGAAGAAACTCCACTTTGATACTCTCATAACTCTTGTTATCTTATATGGCAAGACGGATATAGAAAATCCAAAATTTATTTATAACATATAATCTCAAAATTAAAGACAATACACCCTATCCTACCCTCCTAATAGAAGCAATAGCATGGGAGACAAGAGACTTCTTAATATTGCTTCATACTCTAGTCAAAACCCTACATCAATTACTTAAGTGAGGTTGGCATAAAGACACCAAGTCTTGGCTAAATCATTGTGGAGTAGAGGAAGATGCCAGTCTAAAAAATAGTGATAATGTTAAAAGTATTATTACATCTAAATTTAAGGAGAAGATGTGGTGTGATAAAGAGTTAGAGGATAATAAAAAATTAAGATATTCTTAAGAAGGTGATCAACCCTAATCTACAAGATCAAAAGAATTCTCATTTTAACTAGCATATAGAATAAAATCAACAATGTTAAAATAAGAACAAACACTCACAAGCTTCAAAGTGAAATAGGGCATTGGAAAATTCCTAAAATGCCATGGGATGAAAGAATTTATCATCTTTGTGACACCAATAGGGTTGAAGATAAAATCACTTTCTTATTACATTACTCACCAAGTCCTAACCTTTTAAATCATCATAACTATAACGATTTAGGAATGATCTTTTAAAAAATTTGAATCTTAGCACATTGTCATCTTATATTTCATTATTAATTAAAGTTTTAATTTATTTTGTAAATATGTTTATGTATATTTAAAAATATATAATCATATCAAAAATAACAAGGTGAAGTACAAACTAATATCTATCAAATTTCTTTTTTTCAAGGTAGATAGATCTATGCTCATTTAAATTTTTCTATTTTATTTTGAATCTATACTCATTTTAATTTTTCTATTTTATATTTAAAATTAATACATAATATATAATAATTATATATAATAAAAAAATTATATTATCATTGCCACTTTTCATAGATCATAAATAAATAGTGTGTGATCCATAAACAATAAACCATACATACTTTATTATTAAGCCATGCCAAACCATGTACTGTATTTTACATTTACAAGGAATAGTAAGCCATGTCAAACTTTCGTTGTATTTTTTGTTTGCAAGGAAAAGTATTTTGACTTAGATATAATTTAATTTTAGGTTATAATTTTTTAAAAAGTTTTAAATATTTATAAAATTGTTTTTTTCTTAAATATTTGTATTATTTATTAAACAAATTATGGATAGGATAAATATCATGCGTATAATTAAAATAAATTAAATTAAACTAAAAACATTTAATATTGAATTTTTTATGAATATCATGTGGTAACTTTCACATGGTATTGTTTACTTTTACATATTATAAATACAAAATAGAAATTGATGTTATTTACTGTGAACATAATGTTTTGACTTTGATATGGGGCTTTATAGGTGATGGAGACTCAAAACGTGGGGTGATAGCTGGAGTGGTAGTTATAATGGTAACTATTATGATGATTTCTCGTTTTTTTTTAATTTTTTCCAATTTTATTTTTGACATAGACTAACCACTTTATAACACATTTACTTATTAATTTTAATTTTTATAATTAATTTTAAAACTGGTTATAAAAAAAACATGAAATATATCAACAATTTTAATATATAAAAAGATAAAATTTAAAATTAATTAATAATTATATATAAATTACAAATTTAAAATAAATTATATATATAATAATGTTTTTACATATTTTTAAATATTTTATGTAATTCTCTCTATCTAAAAAAATGGAAATTACAATTAAGTAAAGTTTAATAGTTCTAAACAATGTTAGAAGTAAATATGAATTGAATACCGCAATTACTTGTTAATATACCACATTTTTATGAATAGAATTAATATTTCTTTTAAATTATATCTATTTAAATTATACACATTTACAATTAATAATACTTTTTATTTTTATTAAATTAAATTGTAAAATAAATTATTAATCAATAACTAACCTACTATTATTATAAATCTATCATATCTTAACCAGCATTTCTATATTATCTACAATTAATAATATATTTTATTCTCATTAAATTAAATTGTAAAATAAATTATTAACTAACCTACTATTATTATAAATCTATTCGATAGATGTTTATATCTTAGAATTTCAGGTGGACTACCATTTATGTTTTTCCTAGATTAAAGGAGGATGAGATAAGTGTACGATCTAGATTGATTTTATAGTCATTGTTCAAAATTCAAAATAAACAATTATATATATATATATATATATATATATATATATATATAACTGGAAATTGATGCATGGATAACTCATAACTCATGCATGGATGACAAGTAGTTCATGCATGTGTAGTGAGAGACAATCCATTTAACTAAAAAAAGTAATTACAACCAAACATGGAAAACAAGTAATAGATAACTTGTTCATGGCACTTAATTGTGACCTATTAATATTCATAGGCCACAAGTTAAATGACTATACTAGTTTTCACATATATACATTTTGTATTAAAAACAATAATAAATCATTGCACTGAGTGAAACAAGGTGCTTTACAACCTAGTATGGGGGAGATGTTCTAACGTGTATGTAGCGTTACATCTAATAAAACGTAAAAAGTAATTTTTTTAATTAAAAAATAATTAAAAAAATTCATGTTGGCTAAAAGTAATTAAAAAATAGATGTTCATTTATAAAATAAAAATTTAAAACTTAAACCGGGATCTATAAATCAAGAGAGATCAAATTTCTTGAGTTTAAATTTAAAAAAAGAAATACACCTCAAGAAATTGGATCCCTCTCGATGCTTGATAGATACGAGTTTAAGATGGATCTATGCTTGTTTATTTACAAATACAACTTATCTATATTACATCTAAATAAGAAATATATACATGTAGTATATCATCAACCATCAACATATCATCAACCATCATCGTATGCACTTACATGAACTTATTTTTTTTGTTAAAATAAATTCGCTCCAAGCACACATTTCTACCTTCACAGTATAGCGTTATCTATCCACCGAACAACTATGCTTCATAGTTTGTTCCATATATATTTTGTTATTTAGAACCTAGAAGTCTCAACCAAACAATAATATGAAAAGGCTAGCGTGTCTCAAGCGAGGAAATTTCAAGCTTCCTTCGTCCGTAGTCTGTTATTTAAGTAATCAACTACGTAGTGAGCAGTGCTGGGCTTGTGATCATCATGCTTGTGGATACCAGGACTGCAAGGAAAATCCATGTGCATAGTCATATGTGTGGCAACAGGAGCTTCTCGATTGAATAAAAGCCATCTTACCAGATTGGAAGGGATTCTATGCATCTCCTCCAAGATTTAAGAGCAAATACCAAATGCCAATGACAAATATAAACAAGCTAGAGGAATATCAAATTGGGAGACCTTCTTAACTAGGTGGTGATTTCTTTCCACTCAATTGTGAATGGCAGGGTTGGCAATGATCACAATGAATGTAACTGAAATTGATAATGACAAGGTTAAGTATTTTAGTAACATGATATAAATAGTAGTATAGATTTATTTTATATTAGTAATAACTATGTTAATTGTGGTTAGTGAAAACGTATAGGTCACAAGTTAAGTGATATAGATAAGTTATTTTATACTTGTTCTTCATGCTTAGTTGCAATCATTTGTTATCGATGCATGTTTGTTACTTTCTTTAGTTTAATGGGTTGTCTTAGATTTTTTAGTTAAATGGGTTGTTGTCACTACCTCTTATCCAAGCATGCATGAGCTCTGAGTTATCCATATCAATTACAAGTTATTTTTCTTTAAATTTTATAAATGTTTATTTCTAATTTTGAATGACGACCATAATATCAATGGCATGTGATAACTGGCACTCAAATCGCCCCACGGAAAATTTTCTGGCCAGGCACAGTTCCGCCCCTTCTCGTTATTTTTTTGGAATTTCGACGACCTGGTCGTCTTAAAATCGGCCAAAACCCCTAAGGGCACAGTTCCATGGCATAGTTCCACAGTAAATGGGGTGGAACTATGATTCTGCCAGTTTTATAACCAGATCTAGGGAACAAATCGCCGGAAAAGCGGGGCGGTTTGAGTGCCATTTATCCCACGCCAAAATCAATCTAGAGAGTACACTTGTCCGGTCCTCTTTCAATCTAGAAAAATCATAGATAGTAGTCCACCCCAAATTCTAAGATATATAAACCTATGGGTGTAACTATGAGTGTAAATATTAATGTGTTTGAAAATTCCGATAAACCTAAATTTGAGGTATCAATAACGTTTTTCCTAAAAAAATGTGCCAAATATATATGTGGACATTTTAGACAAATTAATATTATTAATGTGGTTGTTGCTAATTACCCATGAACACATAGACATATCTCCAAAGTATTAATAAAATAATATTATTTAAATATTTATAATATAATAATTAATTTAAAATATTATGTTTTAATTATAATATTATAGTATAATATAAAAAAAATCATACTCATCACAAATATATTAAAAAATAATCTAATTTAATTAAATATTTAAAAAATAATATAATAATTAATTAAAATAATTTCATTAAATTATAATATTATATTATAATTTAGTTAAAATAGTGATGGATATTAAAAAATAAAATATTAAATATCTTTATAATATTTTTTTTTTTACCAAAACAAGGGGAAGTTTAATTAGTTTCTGGTAAAAAAGCTACCAGGTGTGTCATTACATCAAGAGAAATTCTTGGGCAGATGAATTTCGTGGGTCTGGCAAGTATCCAAAGCTCTCGAGAGTAGCAGGATTTTCTTTTAATAGCTACATTACCACGTAAATACCAAAAATTCCAGAGTTTCCAGCAGAGATGAAGAAGGAGACAGAGATAAGAGAACATGTGGATAGCAGGTCTTTGCCATGAATTGTGAAAGCAGGTTATCCGGCTGTAGATGTCCATTCCAGTATTCATAGGATTCTGATGCGTCATTGATTTGATAGAAAGGACATAACATAACTCCCGATGATCCCTCCCATTCTCAGATGAAGGAAGATGGGCCCCTCTCGTTCCCTGTTGATCGACTTGCAGAGCCACGATTTCAGGATAGTAGATATTTCTGAGATGATAAGAGGAGATTTCAGAGCTGAAAATAGTGGAGATTTCTAAGCCGATAAACGCCAGATCTTGCAGAGCGAAGTTAAGGGAAGTTACAAATGGATTCTCTACCATCTACAATGATGATGCCCCTGCCCAGGAGGACCGCTTTATTTGCTTCATCATCTGCCAGACCGTTGAGTCCCCTCAGAACATGATAGTAGCTGATTTTTTGGAATTTGGAGGCTAACAGTGAGATTTTGTGGAGGATTCTTGAGAATTGGAGTTGAATAGGGAACTTCTTAGTATTCATTGCTTGGATGATAAGTCTCGAGTCTCCAAAAACTGCAATTTTGTCAATATTCTTTGCACGGGCTTGCATTAGACCTTGCCACAAAGCTAAGGCTTCAGCTATGTTATTGGTTTCCATGCCTAGACCCCAGGCGAAAGATGACAGAATTGAGTTATTGTCCGAGATGAGGACCCCTCCTCCTCCAGCATGCCCCGGGTTTCCTTTTGAAGCCCCATCAAAGAACAGACAGCTTTCATTTAGAGACGAGCGCCAGGTGAGGAACGCTTGTTCATCCAACCGGATTTCCCATTTCTCTATTCTGACTTTACTAGCAGAGCGGTCTGCTGCCTTAGTAGAGTAATGTGACAGCCATTTGATTTCACTATGGCTTAGATCTCTTGAGTTCTTGATCGAGTTTTTGGATTCCATCACTTCATCCAGGAGATCTTTGCAAATAGAGGCCACCGAGGGGCTAGTTCTCTCTTCCTCTCTAAAGATACGTCTGTTTCGTTCAAGCCAAAGTTTCCAGCCAATGACTTTTGGGATCCAGAGCCAGGTGGATTTGAGGAGAGATTTTTTATAAAGGTCGAAAGGAGAGAGCTTGGGCCAGGCAGAGAACAGATCATAGATATTTTCCGGGATAGCAACAGGGCATGGATTTAAATTAAGGACAGTCTCCCAGACTTCCTTTGCAAAGGGGCAAGTTAGGAGCAAATGGTTTATTGATTCCTCCTCAGATTTACATAGGGGGCATCTGGAAGGTCCTTCCAGCCCCCTCCTTTTGAGATTATCACAAGTGAGAATGCTGTTATGAGCAACAGTCCAGCATAAATGTTCTATCTTAGGGACAAAGGGGTAAGACCAAATGAAGTTCCAATTCGCTGGGTCAGGGGCAGCATAATGCATGGCTTGGAATGTTCTGTACCCTTCAGCAGCAGTGTATGATCCAGAGAGCTGACCCCAACCTCTTTTATCTTTGGAGCGCTTTGTAACAGGAGCTTTCCCTTGTAGCATATTTAGGAGAAGGTCCGCTTCCTCTTTTAGAGCTGAGGGGCAATTGCCAAGGTTCCACTCCTTCCACACATAGTCCCCATCATCGTCCCAGCTGGATATATCCCAAAGGGTCTCCAAGTTATTTTCTGTCATCCAATTTTTTAAGTTTCTCAGATCTGGGATCTGCCCCAAGGGTTGCTCTCCCGTAATGGAGTCCTCCCACAGCATGATGTGCTTACCATTCCCCGGAATCCAGAATAGATGGGGACTGAAATGCTCTACAACTTTGAGGTAGAGTTTGTAGATTGGAGATCCTTTTTTGCGAGGAGGAGGCTTATCTAAGCAGCGAAGTCTTGATCCTGGAAAGTATTTTTTCCTTAGAGCTTTCTTGCTCCAGCTATCACTTCCAGAGACGAGATGCCATAATATTTTTGCTCCCATTGCTAGATTTTGTTTAGCAAGGTTCCTGATTTGCAGACCCCCTTCTTTAAAGGGCTTTTGAATTTTGTCCCAGCTGACCAAGTGGGGTCTGTGCAGGTTTCCTCTCCTTCCTTCCCATAGAAATTTCCTTATTAACTTTTCCAGATTTCCAATAACAGAGGCTGGGGCTAGCAGAATGGAGTTTTGGTAAATAGGGATACTCATCAGCACAGACTTCAGCAGAACAGCCTTCCCTGCAATATTTAGCCAATTGGATCCCCAGTTTTGAATTCGGTTTTTGAACTTCTCAATATTGGAGGACCAGTGGTTTGCTTTTGGGCCCCTTTTTGATATAGGCACCCCCAAATATGTGAAGAAGTCCCATTCATGAACTACTTCCATTCCTAAAACTCTAGCAATCTCTCCGAGTTCCCGGACTGAACAGTTCCAGCCATAAATCTTGCTCTTCTGGAAGTTAATCTTGCTGCCTGAGATTTGTTTATAGGTTTCCAAATCATGCTTGAAGTGTCTTGCTGTGGGGATGCTAGCTCCTCCTAGCAACAGAGTGTCATCCGCAAACTGGGCGTGATTTATTTCTTTGATTCTTTCAGCAATGCGGATACCTCGGAGCAAGTTTAGATGCTGACTATGAAGAAGTTGGAAGCTTAGCACTAAGGCCTGGTTGGCATAAAGAAGAGGGGAGAGGGGGCATCCCTGTCTTAAACCTCTGGAGGCTTGAAAAAAACCAGTAGGTCTGCCATTAACCAAAGGGGCAATCCATGGCGAGCTTATGCAGCGTTGGACCCAATTTACATAGGAGGGGGAGAATCCAAGCTTCTTCATAACAAGGAAAAGGAGATCATGTCTGACCCTGTCAAAGGCATTGGCCAGGTCAAGTTTTATGACCATCCCTTCCTCTTTGTTCAGGCTGCTAGAGTGAATGGCTTCTTGGACCAGGAGGATATTATCCTGAATCTTCCGACCTTTGATGAAGCCCCCTTGGTTCCTCGGGATAATTTTGGGGAGAATTTTCTTGAGTCTGTTAGCACTTATTTTGGTCACAATTTTGTAACTCAGGCTGCAGAGAGAGATAGGTCTGAATCTGGTGAAGTGGACTGCTCCTTTTTCTTTGGGTATCAGGGTAAGGAAAGCAGAATTTGTACTCCCTCCAAGTTTATTTGTAGATTGGGTGAATCTAACCATTCTGAGAAGGTCAAGCTTGATCGTGTCCCAGCAGGTGGTAAAGAATCTAGCAGTGAAACCATCAGGACCAGGAGCACTGTCAGGCTTCATTCGAAAGAGGGCAGCCTTAAGTTCCTTCATGGAGATCGGGGCTGTTAACATGAGATTATCTGCATCTTGGACCAGATTGGGGATAAGCTCAAATGGGTGGCTTGCAGGGTTTAAAGGTTCATCAGCCGGGGCAGAGAACAGATCTTTAAAGGTGTTGTAGGCTGCATTTTTAATATCTTCAAAGTCTTTTACCAGAGTCCCTTGGAAGTAGATTTCCGAGACAGCTTTATAGTTTTTCCTGGCCTCTGCCTGCTTGTGAAAATAAGTGGTATTTTTGTCCCCACTTTCAGGCCACATGCTTCTAGACTTTTGTCTCCAGAACTCCTCTTCTACTCTGCAGCCTTGGAAGTAGGCTTTTTGAAGTTCAGTTTCTTTGGATTGAATGCTATGGGTAATAGGGATGGTCTCCATTAAATGTTGGTGTTTTTCAAGGGCGTTTTGGGCCTCAATTCTGCTGGAGGTTGGGGATTTCAGGTGCTTAGCCCAGTCTTTAAGGTCCCATTTGAGCCTTTTAAGTTTCTGCTCCCAAGAGAAGGAGGGGGAGCCAGGAAGAGGGATGGACCAGGAATCAGTGACAATTTGCTGAAAATCATCTTGAAGGATCCAGAGGGGGCTGAATTTGAAGGGTATAGGGCCCAGGTTAGGTTCTGAGGAGAGCTCTAGAAGGATGGGCTTGTGATCAGAGATAGAGTTGGGGAGGATTTTGGAGGAGGCCATCATTCCGGTTGAAAGAAAGTCTGAGTGGATAAGGAATCTATCAAGGCGGGATGCGATGTGACCCGGGCCCCACCTTTTATTTGTCCAAGTGAAATTCCCTACAGAGGGTTTTTATATCAAGAAGGTCCCAGCCAAGGATGATGTCCTCCACCCATTCTCTGGCTTGGTCTCTTATTGGGGAGCCTCCTTTTTTTTCATCCGCTGCCAATGTAATGTTAAGATCCCCTGCTAAGATGATGTTTCTAGGGTTGTGCAGATTGAGGAAGGCCTGCACAGAGTCCCAACAGTTTTTCTTTTCATACAAGAGATTAGGAACGTAAACATTAAAGAGACTTACTTGAGTGCCTGAGTCAATTTGGCGCAGATTGGTGTAGATCCAATGCATGCTGCATTCTTCATTGAGAAGCTCAAATTTGGATGTATCCCAGAAGGTTGCTAATCCTCCTGAAGCTCCCCTTGAGCTTATCGCCTTCCCTTTCCCTTTTTTCCAGAACGAGATACCAGCTTGGTAGAGGATAGAATCCTCCATTTTCGTCTCCTGAATCAAAAGGATGTCAGGCTTATTTATTCTTATGATATCTTTTAGAGCTTCTTCTTTTGATTTGGAGCCTAAGCCTCTGCAATTCCAGGAGACGTATCGCATTCTAAACCTTTTTGGGAGAGGAGACCCCTTTAGGGGCCTGGCCATGCTTTGATCTGGTTCCCATCATAGTTGGCAACATTTTTTGAACCCCTTTGACAATATCTCGACGGGATTTCTCTTCCCTGTGTTGCTTCTTTGGTTTGCGGCCTCTCATGGATCGGGATAAGACTGCAATCGAGCTACTTGATTCCCAGTCGTCTTCATCTGTGTATCCGCCTTGATCAGTTTCAAAATTGGAGGGGTCTTCATCTAGATCTTTCGATTTGGCAGGCTCCAAATCGGATTCTGGGATTCTATTCAGATCTGAATTCGGGGTATTTCCTGGCTCAGGTCTAGGGGTCGTATCTTTCAGGCTGTCAATGTGAGGGATTTCACCAGGCTCCAAGGGGATTATAGCCTCAGGGGATTGGTTCTTGTCCGCGTCTATGATTTCAACTACTGGGCCTTGCGAAGAATTTGCCATATGGGGATCATTTATCTTGTTCTGTTCTTCTGTTGTATTTTTTGCTGCTGCTGGGTTTCCTTGGTTGGCTGCGATTGAGTCTTGCTTCTTCGTATTATTTGGAGCTCTTTTTTCTTGGGCTTTAGGAGCTGCTTTCCCTTTCTTGACTGTTTGCCATCCATCATTTTCCTCTGGTTGCTGAGCTTTGGGGTAGTTCTTCTGGAAATGGCCGTGTTCGTGACAGTGCCTGCACTTGAATGGCAACTGCTCATAATCCAGTTTTTGATAGTGCTGCCAGGTACCTACTTTGATCTTGATTGCTTCAGGCAGTCCAGCTTCTAAATCCACTTCAACGCAGACCCTGGCATAGGTGTACTGCCCTTTTGGGTCTGCTTTGTCGATGTAACGACCAAGTTTATTGCCAATCTGTTCAAGCGATTGAGGGTTCCAGCAATGTATAGGCAGATTCGGGAGACGGACCCAGACCGGTACCTCTTTTGGGGCAACTACAGATGGGTCAAAATTAGGGGTCCAACGATTGAGATACAGACCCTGGGAACCCATGAAGTAAGGACCGTTTCTGAAAATGAGGTCCCGGTCTTCTTTTTCAATGAACTCGAAGATATAGAAGCCTCGACCCACAGGGTAGCATGTCACGTCGTGTTTCAAATGGGGCCTCCAATTCCTTTGAATCCAGTCATCAGTGGTTTTGGCTGATGGCCACAGCCCCATGAACTGTCCAACAAGACCACGATCTGCCAAGGCCAGAGCGATTTTGATGGGCTGCTCTTCTGGTAGATCTATTTCAGGAATTTCATCCATCTTTTTTAATGAATTTCATCCAATAAAGTAATATTGTTTAATTAATTATTTATAAAATAATTAAATATAATATTTAATTAAAATTATATATTTAAAATATTTTTTAATAAATTTAAATTATAAATATATTAAAATATAAATTTTAACTAAAATTTTTAAAATAAAATAATTAATACTTCCTTATTTGATAAATAAAAATTTAAATATATCATATTTTTTTTATTTTATTTTATAAAATTTAAAATTAAAACCATATTATATTATATTATCTTTATTTATTTATTTTAATTATGTCATTGTAAAACAGCTAACTACTCTACACCTTAAATAATTATCTTTCAATCCATTAAAACACCCTATTATCAACATTTAAAAAAAAACGCGAAACAAATCAAAACAAAAATTCTCCAACGTTATAAAATTAAAAGTTAAGTTTGAGACACAATAATGAATCCCGGCTCTTTTGTCAAACCAAGTTGTCCGCTCGATTTTCCGATTTTATATGAAAGTTTTGAATTTTAATTATAATTTTATATGAAAGTTTTGAATTTTAATGTTTTGTTGATTAAGAAAGGAATTAGGTTATCATTAAAATTCATATTTATGTATATATATAATATGGAATTTAGTTATAATTTTATATGAAAGTTTTGAATTTTAATGTTTTGTTGGTTAGGAAGGGAATTATGTTGTCATTATATACGCAAGTTTGTAAAATGTTATTAACGAATATTTTTAAAAGTGAAAATAACTATGGAATATTATTTATTCTATTTACATAATATGATGTAGTTTAATATGGTTTAATGTTACATGGAGATAGGGTGTGGTTAATAATCATCATTGAAGTTATTATGTCGGTAATTGATATTTCTCATACATTATAATGATATATATTTTATTATTTAATATTTAATATTATTATATATTTAATTTAAAATTGGTTTAAGTAGATGTTAATAATTATTGTTAGGGTTAACTTTGATTTGGATATTGTTAGGGTTAACCTTGATTTGGGAATGAACAAGGTAGAAAGTGGTTTCCCAGATAGAAAGTGGTTTCTTGGACATGGTTTTTGTAGCTAGTGGCATTTTGCTTAGTTGTATTTGCATATAAAGAACCCTATTTATAGGTTGGCTTGGCCGTCTTGACCTAGTTTGACCAAGGAAGATCCATCTTAAATCTGTATCTATTGTATCTATCAAGCACCGAGAGGGATCCAATTACTTGAGGTGTATTTCTTTTTTAAAATTTAAACTCAAGAAATTTGATCTTTCTTGATTGATAGATCCGGGTTTAAGTTTTAAGTTTTTATTTTATAAATAAACATCTATTTTTTAATTACTTTTCATAATATTTTATTTTATGAACCAACATGGATTTTTTAAAAATATTTTCCATAATTTTATTTTATTTTATGAGCCGACATGAATTTTTTTAATTATTTTGTTAGTAACAAACATTACATCACAAATGTTACAACATCTTCCCCATACTTACTTTACTTTGCACCTTCTCTTTGGTTCCTGTTTTATAATTTTTTTTATGTTGTTTTTTGTTTATATAGGCATTTGTATGTTCAATCGAAAATATACGTCTTTTTATTATAATAGCTGACAAAATATTAATTAACTTATCACATTATCACTTTTTACTATTAGATGTAACGCTACATCACACATGTAACGCTACATCATACATGTTACAAGATCTCCCTCATATTATCACTTTTTACTATTAGATGTAACGCTACATCACACATGTAACGCTACACATACAGGTTACAACATCTCCCCCATACTTACTTTACTTTGTGGCTTCTCTTTGGTTCCTCTTTTATAATTTTTTTTTATGTTGTTTTTGTTTATATAGGCATTTGTATGTTCAATCGAAAATATACGTCATTTTATTATAATGGCCGACAAAATATTAATTAGCTTATCACATTATCACTTTTTACTATTAGATGTAACGCTACATCACACATGTAATGCTACATCATACACATTACAAGATCTCCCTCATATTATCACTTTTTACTATTAGATGTAACGTTGCATCACACATGTAACGCTACACATACACGTTACAACATCTCCCCCATATTGGGCTGTAGAGCACCTCGTTTCACTCAGTGCAACCAATAATAATTATATTATTAATGGCTCGTTTTTAGCATGTTTTTATTGCTAACTGTGATATGCTTGGCATAGTGTATTGTTATTGCTTGTGAAAAGTAGATGTGACCGCTTGCATGTGCATGATGGGAGATGGCAGATCTATTGCTTGGATATTTAAATCTGTAAGGAGAAAATATAGATCTAAGGGCATGTGCAAGCTAATGAGGGTCACTTTTGGCACGTTAGATGCAATCAAAAATTGAAAAATCAGGCATCCATCAACTTGGTTTTTTTGAGATACTTACACAATATATCTTGCATCAAGTAAAAAATATGAAACGTAGGAAATTGAGTCACGTTTCTGAATATATAAGTTTTAAGTAATGAAAATTTACATAACTATGTCAAATTTTATTTTTTCTAACAGTCACTTTTTTTTTTTTTGGAAAATGATAAGGTATATGTTTTTGTGGGTGTAGCCTTTCACTGCCTAAATGATGGTTTCGGGCTACAAAATCAGGTATACATGTATAGAACCCGTAGCACTAGTGCAGCACTATTTTTCCAAAATTAAATGTTTAATTTTTAATTATGTAAGTGATCAAACCTCGAGAATGGTACGTCAAATGTGGGTGTAGCCTTTGAAGGTCTTAATGCAATCATTTCGACTTGGATTTTTTATAGCATGTAGAGGCCGGTGTCTACTAATGCAACATACAATTTTTTTTTAAAATGGTTGTGAAATGAAAAAGTTACAGAATAAACACTAACATTATGTTTTTTGACTTAAGGAGTGATGACATAAGAAAATTAGGAAATAAATAGAAAATCTCAATATTTTAAAAATAAAATTACATATTTGGAATCTGCATAAAAAATTCTATCTATGCCTAAAATTTCGTCAATAATGGTCATGTATGTCATGCGGTAGAGAGCGGTGAAAAACAGGCTTATTGAGAAAAATGGTGGAAATGTCTAATTAGCTATGGTTTAGTAAATTCCATAGCACAGGTTTGGTAAATACGAACCAACCACATAGTACTGTGGATGACACATGGGCGCGGGAGGAGTGGGTGATTAAGAGACCAGGAACGCGTGCGCGTTATGTTTAAATTCAAATAACGCGCACACGTTATAGTTAAATTCAATTTTTTTGTTTTCACGCCTAATGTTATACTAAACATGAGCGCGTTTTGTATATACAAAATGCGCTCGCGTTATATATATACATAACGCACGTGCGTTATTATCTTCACAAATTTATATTTTTAAGTATTCGATGGAGATAAAGGGGGCGAGAGAAAGATGACGATGATGAAGATTAGCCTGCAACTATCGCATTAGATAACTTCATTTAGTGATGGGTCTAATTTGATTGCCATAGAATTAGATGGCTTCATTTAACCATGGGCCTAATTTGACTACCATAGAGTAACCATCAATGACCGCATTAGATAGCTTCACTGACTCCATTAAAATTCAATTGGATTGAGTCCTAAACATACCGAAACACTCCACTCAACCCGCTTAAATGAATTTGAGAAATAATACCCCTGTGACTCTATCGGGTTAGTTTTGACGGTTAAAAATTTCAGGTGGGTAGTCCATAAAAGGTTGATCGATCTCTAGTCCACCTATAAAGTTGAATCAGATGGTTCGAAACCAGAATCATAATATGCACCGGTTCTAAAACCAAAGTAAGTAGTTTAAGTATAACTCTTACCTGCAGCAGATTGTCCAGTGACCATAATTCCTGTCAGACTAAGTGGCAAGTGCAGACCAGATTGAGAGAAACTAACATAAACTCCAAGAGAAAAAGGTGAAGAGGGGGAACTTGTTCGTATTTGCATAGCTAGGCATTTTTCTTTGATATTAGTTGTTGTTTTTTTTTAAAGTTTTGAAGAGCAGCTTAAGTTCCTAGTAATGTTTATATCATTTTGTTTTCAAACAGAAACCACCCATGGAGAGTGGAGATGCTACATTGGCTGAATGTCGTATTTGTCAGGAAGAGGAAAACAAAGGAAATATGGAGAATCCATGTGCCTGTTCTGGCACCTCGAAGGTAGTGGTTTACGGTTTAGGGGACATATAAGAATGAAAGGTTTATCTTTATTGAGTGTTTATTATTGAATTCTTCATCCCAATTTGTATTTCTCTCTCCACAATAT